>OX328124.1:88451971-88641982 GCA_946811695.1 Gonocerus acuteangulatus
GGAAACCCACTTATGAGGTTGACCTTTTGACGCAATCGGTAAGTGCCGACTAGAAAATTTCACGTTGCAGAACTCATAGGTCATGAAAATATTGGTGGATCAAATTTGTATACATTTGTCTATTATCAAGTCTTTTAAAATTGAAAAAAATGAGGAACGTATTTGTAACACTGTTTTACCAGAGCGAGGGGAGGGAGTAATTTGCGCTTAGGATACTGTCTGTTTCCTGTTGTGGTGCCTAAAAACTAATCTTTAAGATTTCGTTTTACCATTTTAATGAAAAATCTAAACTGTTTCCATTTTAAGCTTTCCAAATAACACTAGCAATAAGAAGAGGGTGCGTTAAGAACACGCAGTCCCTTCTGAAACAACCGACATAAACATTGATGGTTAGTCTACATTATGTTATTAATATAAAAAAATTATATGTTTTTACTAGTAGACAAATAATAAAAAAATCCAACTCATAGGAGTTGCGTCATCTTAGCGCGTTTCAATTCTCATCTCTCGTGTCATTTCAAATCCTCGATAAATATTGTTAATATTTTTTTTAAAATGAAGCACCTCCTTGAGTAAAATCTTGAGGAAAAGTTGAGTTTAGGCGCCACTAACTCAAAGTAACGGATATTGCTCTCTCAACCTCTTCGAATATATTCTTTTCCTGTAGAGAATTCAGTAAGCGTTCGAATGGTCAACTTCCACTTACCTCAGTTTCCAACTTTTTTCGATATATCTTAGAAAATATACGATTATCCCCAAAATGCTCATGCCTGCTAATACATTTTTTTTTTTTTTTTTTTCTAAATTCCATACGTAACCAAAATTTAAATATCTCAGTTGGTATGAATATGAAATATCTAGAAAATGTTTCAAATGAATCCAACGTTTCTAAGTACTCGAACTGAAAATTAGTTAGGAAAACTCATGTTATTCTCTTTAATTATTTTTTCCGTTTTCCTACGTCAATGAACCTACGTAAAGGGTACCTACAAGTCTATGAGCGGAAAAACGTAAGCTTTAAGATTTAATAAGGGGGAATCTCACCTCTAAAACCATGATTCAGTAGATAGATTCTGTTTTCGAAGGACGATTTTTGTACTAAATTTCATCAAAATCAGTTCATTTTTGAGGAAGCTACCTGGCGAACAGGCAATCCTTTTGAAAAATAGTTTGCCAACCATTTATAAAATACGCTTTAATGAAGAATTTAATTTATATAAAATGTGATCAAACGAAAATTATTGTCCTACAGCTTTTTAAATGCCTACATAAAGAGTAGCTCCAAAAGTTTTATCTCTTCCCGATTGAAAAAGCTTCTGTTTGTATGGACGATGGTTTAGGACAATGTTAATCTTTGTTTACAGTCTACCTCCCTTCTAGTCCATGACCGAGATAGAAGCAAAGCAAACCATTGGTGCTTCTAGAAATCTGCTTCACCCGGAGGTGTACGGTCGAGGGCAAACCCCGTTCTGATTAATTCTGCCTCAACTATTCTATTCAAAGTAATCGCCTCTTCTCATCGATTACATGCTCATTCTGCTACAGACTTTACTCTTACTTACGCCTCTTATTCTATCTCAATGCTAGCTCGAATAAAACTTTTTGGGATCAATAGGTTTTCTGCAAATAATGGGAATACGATTAGTCATGAAAGAGAATAAGGGATATATATATATATATATATATATATATATATATATATATATATATATATATATATATAGAGAGAGAGAGAGAGAGAGAGTGAGAGGGGGGGGGGAGAGTAAGATAGAGAGACGCAGCTGTACTATTCAATCATTAATCAAAATGACGATGAAGGATGCAAGAATGGAAATGTGTAAGTTGCAGTCAGGAGTGGACCTCACGTGAAAGATTATGGTGGCCACTGATGAGGTGGCAATGAGTGCACGAAACACGTAAGGTAAATAAAGTGGTCCTAAAGAAGAAATATAAAGTTATGCCTTTTTTATGACCTCGGCGATGAAGTATAAATGCTTAATCGTTGGAACTTCCCCGTTACCGAAATTAAGACTTTACCTTCGCTAACTTGACTTTTCTCTCAATAAACTAATTTCGTTTCTTTGTACAATATGGATGACAGTTACAGAAACGTTCTTAATGCTGTCATTTTATTTTTTTGGAATTCTACAAAATGACAACAACATACTGTAGCACCACGATAGTAAACTGACTGACAACACCGTAACCTGACTGTCAACAATGGGAAGGTTACGTGGGGTTAGTCAGTGTTGCCGGTGCCACAATAATTTATCAATATTTAAATTTCTTCCCGCGGCTTTGAGGTAACCCGAAAATTACCTAGCCAAATTTAAGTTTTGTGTATGAAAAGTGCGACAACGTGGTGCCTATTTTTGGTGTGACTTTTTTTGGGCCTTTCGTTATCTGGCAGTGGACCGTTTATTTATTATTTAATTTATCCTCAAGAAGTTCATTATTATTATTTTTTCATTTATTAAGGGGGCGAGGTTAGCTCAGTGGTAGAGCACTGGACTAATAAGCTGGAGGCCTGAGTTCAAATCCCGAGCAAGCACTAAAGATTTTTTCTTCTAGTGTCTTCGTTCACTGGTTGAATTTGGCCTCCCTGACCGTCCCTAGGCCAACCCAGCCTTTAATTAATTTAATAATGGGTACCTTGGTTGGTGCTAATGACTCAAGCAGTCGAAGCAGCCAAGGGGAAAATCAGGCGGCCGGAGCATAGTATTGACCACACTATCTCCCTAGTGTGCCGTATGGTCATGAATCAGATACCTCTATAGTATCTGCCCCTCAGGGCCCTCGTGGCCTGTTACGGGACTGATTTTTTTTTTTTTTTTCATTTATTAAGGGATTTATTTTTCATTATATAGACAATTATTTTTTTAATCGGTTTATTTTATTTTCACCTGACACTCCTCTAAAATACATTAACATGTTGCCCCGTATATGCCGGCCACAATTGAAACATCTTTTTAATCGCTAGTGGTATTGCAAAATTGCGAACTCAAGCGTGCACTCAAATCTCAACATGTTTTATTCATTTTCGAAAGGTACTCAAAACATAAAGAAGCACGTTTATTTTTGTTTTTTTGTATTCCTTAGTATTTAGCAATAAAAATTACTCATCTGAAAGGTCTCTATGTGAGCTACAAGAGAGAGAGGTGCTCTTAGGTGCTTTGCGATTTTTCGATATCTCTAAAGGATTGAAAGATGTTTATATTGTCGCCGGCATGTATGGGACACCCTGCGTATATGTATATGCAGGCAGAGAAAAAAAGGTGGCTTGGGCAATGAATAATTATAATTGATCATTGTCCAAGCCATTTTTTTGTAGCATTAGCCCCCATTTAGTATAGCCCCCCCCGCGAAATTATTTTCTATATGCGCCCGTGATTTGAGCCTGCCATAGAGCTAGAGGAAGACTTGGGATTGATATGGAGCATGGCTGTTCCAAGAGCATTTGATGCAATATGGAGGTAATTAACGCCTTCAATTAGTCAAGCATCACTACAATAGCTGGAGGTGAGAACACCCCGACTAGGGATGGGTCTTTCCGATAAGCACTGTACCCCTATAGCAGCTGCTGTGTTTGCACTAACAAAGGGCTAATTTTGCGGGGCATAGTGAGTAATCAGTGAACCAATCATTGTTGGGCGTGGGCTTGTCTCTGATCTGCACATATCGCAACCTTCCTTCACTATTGGGCTGGCTATCCTCTGATTAACATATATAGATCTCATGTACCCTTCAATTTTAGTAAACTCACCAAAATTTAGCACTATACTTACTTATGATCTTAAAGGTCAAGTTCGTTAACCAGCAAAATGCGTTCACCGGAAGATGGTTTTTGGACCGAAATTCGTTACACTTACATCATATCCTTGTAAGTACTCGTTTTATAGGCTTCTTGGTCTAGGAAAACGAATAAAACCATTTTTAAGGCGATGGCTTTAACCGTTGTCGAGAAAAGTGGCAAAATAGTTGTTGAATCAAGTTTTTGTTTCGGCACTTAGAGTCATCGGATTCAGGTAAAATATTTTCTGAATGTTTGATATTCATATAAACAAAGATGTTTAAATTTTGGGTACGTTTAGAGTTAAGGAAGGCTTAGAATAAAATATTTTATTTACAGACATGAAAGGTTTTAGGAACTTCGTATATTTTCCTTAATATCTCGAAAACGGTTGGAAATCTTGTGTAAGCGGAAGGTTACTATTCGAAAGCATACTAAATGCTCTAAAAAAAATATTCTGAATCAATTTTTGATTAGGCGTTGTCAATCGGAGAAATAAGTGCATAAAACTTCAAGTGTGTTTGTTTTGTTCTATTGAACGGGTTTTTGTCATTGTTTAATTCACTTATTAATTGTTTTTCTTATTGCATTTATCTGTAAAATTAGTATTATGGTAAAAGAAAATAAGAAACAGTGTGTTTTTAGAGTGAACCTTGATTGCCTGGGAATCATTTTTCTGTCAGGTAGTGGTCAGGATCTGGGCTGACCCTTACAACCTTGAGCTATTTGAGGTCATAAATTATTTCATGAAAGGTCTAACCAAAATTATTGCTGTTTCTATTTTAACCTTTCCAAATGACATTAGGATTAAGAACGGAACCACGCTAAGATGATGCAGTTCCTTCAAAATTAATTATTTTTAATAGAAACTATAATACTGTATTTAAATGGTGGTTTATAAGTTCGAACGGACTTTTTATTACATTGTAGCCGTAATAATTACTATTTTATGCGCATTACACAATATTAGGGGTCTCCCTTGGTCTAATGGCTAGCGCCTTGGATTCATAAGCGGGAGATGGTGGGTTCGATTCTCAACCTCCGGCAGGAATTTTATCATCTCACGGCTCGCTGTAGATGCGCCGTATAAGAAAAAAAAAAAAAAAAAAAAAAATTACACAATATTAAATCCCCTAAAAATAAAGCTGTCAAATGTCAAATGTAGCCCTAATAATTAAAACCCTCGTATAAAGAAAGTAGCCCAATATCTTCTATTGGAATTTCTCATTTAAGGCTGTGGCCTCTTGTAATTTGTCACCTTGGCGTGGAAATTTAGGATTCCAACATTGAAAGAAATATTCCTTTTTATTGTATAAGTGATAATAAAATAATATTACCTTATTGTCCTCGAATGATGTAGATAATTACAATAGGAGAAGAGCTGACGCGGATGAAGTGTTGGTCCTAGGAACTGAAGCATTAGTCCTATTGTTCTATTTCCTACAATAGATGCAATTACTACAAGTGGACATTCAGCTCCATAATGGCTCATAATGCCCTTTGTAGGAGTCCTATCAGAATGAACGTGTATCCTCCAACTTTAAATCAAGGTTAAATGTACAATAAGTCATTAACATTTCATAATTATTTAACCCTTCAGTGGTGGTAACGCAACTACTAACGCTAGTGGTGGATTCAACTTATTTAGCTTGCTAATTGGCTTTAAAGAATTAATAAAATTCTAAATATAACTTTAATACTACTGATATCTAGAAAAAATATTAAAAAAAATAAAAAAAAAAATACATCACTTATAAAAAGAAATCCAATAGTAAGAACGTTTGATTCATTGTAAAATTTTTATTAATATAACATTTTATTGACTTATCAACTTATATTTTCAAAAAGCAATTAGAAAATAAAATAACTGAGTGCTCTAGGCACATATGGCTTCAACAAAATCTACAAAAATAATTGGATTTCCTGTTCAGTTGCTTCGCTTTTTCTTTGTTTAGTGGTTTCTACTTTTTTTTGTTGTTGAGCTAACCTGTAGTGTTTATCAAATTCCACTTGATGCTAAAGTAATGTGTGCATGACATTGAAGCTCGAAAAAGATGCATTTCAAAGTTCTACAAAAACTCTGATTTTTATTCCTTTTCAGTATAATGCTTCAGAATTAATTTTGCCTACATTGAGAATGTAGTTAAATATCACCTATACTTACAATACATTAAAAAAAAAAAAACTGACTCTTACTATATCACTCCCTCTTTTTGGTGCAAACCTAATTTACAGCAACATTAATAAACTCATTTTAAAGTGAATAAACTCATTTTACTGTTAAATGTATATAAACTACTGAAATTAAATATGAAAAAAAGCGAAATTTTTGGGGTCAAAAAGTTCGGAATGATCAAAAAGTGACAGTATTCATTATGAGGGAACGAAATAACTTAATCACATTTTAAAACTCGGTGATTCAAAAAGAACGCACAAAAAAACAAACTCCACTTACAAAGCAACGAAACCAACACTTACGAACATTTAATCATCTTTTTCTCCAATGGAGGTGCACGTGTCTAACTTTATGGCTAAACTATTTTGACCAATTCCTATGATTTCACAGTCGTTTTCAAATATTAACAAAATATGGGAAGAATACATTTTTTTTTAAAATTTGGTTTACGATACGTACTTTTTTTATATTTTTCCCATTTACCAATATTTATATATCTCAGTTTGCTTAAATCTGCAATATATGAAAAATTCCATGTCCCAGAATATTTTCTGTGTATTTATCTACCCAGTGAGTACGGTTCTTCTGTAAACATGTACAAAACTCAAGGATTAGATTCAACATTGATGTTTCTCGCCATTTCTTCTTCTTGGCTTCATAAGCTTATTTCTTTATCTGAAGAGAAGAAGGAAAAAAAACTAAGTGCAATCTTGCGTATTGTGCTAAGAAATTTACTCATCAATAGAGGCTAGAGTAAATTATGGTACATTGAGAATAATATATGGCAGGTAATTACCTGATATGCCAAATATGGTAGAGACTGCAATCCCTAGAGAACAGCTGTCTAGGTGTAACCTCACGGGATCTGGATATTGCTTTAGTCCCTTGGGCTTGAGGTTATATCAGACCTCAGAAGAATGATTCTCTAGATGTAATTCAAGAATCTTAATTTATGGGTTTCGTAGGATCTGGGTACTATTTTGCTTTTTCGTGAAATGTCTGGAGCTTTTATTTTTGAGCCCAAACGGGTCCTTGCATTTTGCCTGTTCTGTTTATGAAGTATTGATGATGAAAGCTTGCTGTTTGTACATTTGGTTGTTCGGTAGCTCTTTTAGACTGAGAATCGGCCAATGAACTGTTACTTTCATCATGATATATGCATGTAAAATATCTCTAGTAGTAAATAGCTCTAGTATTTTAAAGTGACTCAAAAATCATAGTTTTATTTATTTTTATTTATTATTTTTAGTAAAGTTTTATTCACACGCTCATAGTTACGACTGTAAAAGACATGGTAAATATATCTTTATCATCCATCAAAACTGTATGTAATTAGCTTCAGAGCTTGTACACCAGAGGGCACTTCTGTCGCCCTTCCTGTCTTAATCCTAAGGCCCCTACATAGGCAAGATTGACACACTTTCAGTTGAGTTTTATTTTGAGATTTGTCACTTTAGAAATAGTAGTACGATATGTTAAAGTGAAAAATAAAATAAGAACCAGATATAACATGAAATTGATAGTTTTGATTCTGTACTTGTAATTTTGATTTAAGATATCGTTATTTACCCATCTTTATTTCAAAAAAATTAAATGTGTTCCGGTAGTTTGGTCATATTTTTTTTTTTTTTTTCCGTACAAAAAGGTTGTATGATCACGCGTCATCTCGTTCTATGTTATATACGCGTCATATCCCGTTAAATATTAAACCTACAACTTTGATCTTGGTATGAAAGGAAAATTAATACGCTACAACGTTTGTATCGAGGTGTTTTTACGTAAAAGGCTTGGTTTCAGTGATAAATAGGAATTTGTCTACAAAAGGACGAATTTTTTCAGTTTTATGCGTTTTACGCGCAAACGGTGCTTCGGATCAAAAGATGTATCAGAATAAATTAGTCTTAAAATTAAATTTTCTATCAGAATTCGCCATAAAAAATACCTGCCGCCATTAGAAAATCAAGAGTTAGATGCGCTGGAGAAAAACTGGAGAATTTTACAAAGTCAACTAAACCTTCAAAAGAAACTTCATGCAATATAACTATGACCTACTAAGTTTCATTTCGAAATTCCAACAACTCTAGGAGGAAAAGGGGGTGGACACATATACTGGGACACTCTGTATATAAACGACGCTATTCAGGGCACCATCTTGCAATATTAAATTGTACTAAATATTATTGAGGCATTATTATTATCACCATAGAATGCTAATAAACTGTTTGAAGACACTTTTTTACACAATGTTATTCAATGTCTCAGAAAATCATAACATAGCTGGAAGCAATTTAACGTGACAGCTTACAAACGAAATGCCAAATACTTGAAGGACCAATTTAAATGACTAATGTGAAAATGACCACCTAACGGAATGGCATTAATAACCTTGCGTTGACACGCAATTATAAAAAATAATTTAAAAAAAACTGCTTAATGAAAAATTTCTCTTCATCGACACACTATTTAAATTTTCAAAACACTCTCAAACTAGACATACATATTTTAAATTTGAATTGCTAATTAAATTTTCTGAATTTTGTAACTTACATTTATTTTATTCATTTAGACCCTTTAGTATGTATATATTTTGAGACTTATTTTTACATATTTTATTATTATTTATTTCTAATTTTTTGAGTCTGTAAATTAAGTGGTGGACGCCTTTAAACCGAAAGGAACCAAGTGCCATCTGGTTGTTCTTTAGAGAATTGGGTTGAAAGGTTTTTTAGGTCTAAAATTCCTTTACTATCTGAAATGTTTCATTCATTTTCTCTCATTAAAATAAACTGTTGTTATACTAATGGGGTTTTATTTTTATAGTTATTGATAAAATGGTTCTTGATTCCTTTCTGTTTATTACAGCATACTGGATGCACCCTTTCACTTTTTTTTTGATATTTTTTCTTGCTTTAATGACAACATTATATTTTAACCAGTTTTTTATTACTATATAAATTCTCTAATTCTCTACAAGATAGCACCAAAAACTCAATTTTGTTAAAAATGGCGCTTGGTTCCTTTCCGTTTAAGGACGTCCAAGTATTAATTTCTTCGGCAATGGCTGTTTATTTAAATAAATTACTAATGATGAGAGAATAATAAAAAATAGAATCTATCCATCTATCAATCTCTTTCTTTCTCTCTCTCTCTCTCTCTCTCTCTCTCTCTCTCTCTCTCTCTCTCTCTCTCTCTCTCTCTCTCTCACACTCTCTCTCACTCTCTCTCTCTCTCTCTCTCTCTCTCTCTCTCTCTCTCTCTCTCTCTGTATATATATATATATATATTTATATATATATATATATATATATATATATTTATATATATATATATATATATATATATATATATATATATATATATATATATATATATCCATCTGTCGTAAGGAAAGAAAGATCCTATATTTTTAATAGTGAGTGGTTCCCCATGGGTCCTACTCAGAATTTTTCAGCCTCCTGAGTCCAGTAAACTACCACTCCAAGACCCACTTACTTCCCAACCCTCGCTGCACTTCATCATCCTGTCCTCATAATTTAACTTCAACTAACCGTTTTCCTTTAAACTTTACCTAACTTTTCCTCGCCTACAATGACTTCTTATGACTTCCTCTCAGAAATTTATCGTTCATGTCCTCTTCCCTTCGGAAATAATGGAGAAAAATAATCATTCTTGCTGAATTCGGAAGGCTCCATGTACAAGTTGAAGTTTGTGGACTTCATACTACTACACCTGTGAAGCAAATCATTTTCTAAAAACCACAACTTGATTAATTCTATGTAACAGTTTTTCGTGCTAAATCAGTTCTTACTCTTTATCGTAGCTATGTGTGATAGCACAATGTATAATATTGGACTACTGGTAAAAATAATTTTCTGTATCTGAAACCAAATTATAATGGGTTAATAATACGACAAGATCCTATATTAAGAAAGACCTCACATGAAGAAAACAACAAGTGATAATCACGAGGTTTAGAATTGTGCACTACTAAAAAAATCACCATCATATCCAGATACTGCTAAAGACGGCCAGATCAAAATGTACTCACTAAACCGAGGACTTTATACTGATACAAACTGAACTGTAAACGTACGACTTATTAGCCCCTGGTAGCTAGTATGTCGAGACCAGTGTGACCCTTTGTTCTCAATAAATTACTTAAAAAAATCACGCACACATATATGTATGTATATATATATATATATATATATATATATATATATATATATATATATATACACATATACTCACACATGCATATTAAACATTTCATGCTTTCATAATAGACTTTTCGGGCTTCGAGCTAATAGACACCTTTCGCACCAAAATAAATTAAATTTTATAACACATTAGACACATGGAAACATTCGACCCAAATAAGAACAAATCGAAAATTCCGCTAATAGCTAATGTTCAAAATTAAAACTAATACTAAGTGACTCTAATTTTAATAAGTATAAAAAAAATAAATTTTAGTAAAATACAATTAATTCAGCGTCGCCAGAAGTACAATTTATTTTAAATAATTCATTTTGTTAAATATATGTTTAATAAGCTGGAGGGGAAATTTATTCTAGACACAAATTATTCCCTCTTACGGTCGACATCTTCGTTATTATGTCCAAATCCAAAAAATAAATGGGCTGTAAAAAAAAAAAAAAAAAAAAAAAAAAAAAAAAAATCGGTCTATTAGGAACTGGGGCGCATTTTAGTAAGAAATTATTAGTCATTCTATTGTTGATTCCTTGCAATTTACTTCCTCGGAAATAACATGCCTAACTATTGAGGAACCTGTGTATGAAAAAAAAAATCCATTACAAGTTGAGGTATACTCTAGAAAAAAGTATTATTGTCAGCTTTCCTTAACAAATAATAAAGAACTGTTATAGTTTATTTTTTATTAATTAATTTATTAAATCGGACTTTTTAAATCTTTGAATTTAGTAGACTGAAGGTTCAAAAAATAAAAACTTCACTCAATAGTTTTTTTTTTTTTTTTTTTGTTTTTTTTTGTTTTTTTTTTACGGCGCATCGACAAATCGTGGCCATTAGCGCCGACGTCCAGGGTGCAGCCAAGAATTTTCTCAGCGAGCCCTGAGATAAGAAAATTCATGTCGCCGGTGGGGATCGAACCCACCATCTCCCGCTTATGAATCTAGCGCGCTAGCCACTAGACCACGGGAGACCCCCTTCACTCATTAGTGTTTCTAACTTTATTTCCTCCCTACACGTTTCGCACCCTTGTGGTTCCTCTTAAGGGGAACATGTTACAAATATAAAACTTACAGCCTCATCTTGATGAGGAAAACTTTCCATTAGTAGGGCCAAGTACAGACTCTTCATTTATTTTGTATTTGCGTGGGTTATTTTAAACTCATTCTTCAGCGAAAAGGCGTTATTTTATTGATCAACACATATATGAATTCGTTTTCCCCCTCTTAGCTGTCGATTATGTATTTTCTATTAATAGTAAAAAGTAAACAGTACAAAGCGACTAGAAGCGCATTGAGTGAAGTGTTTCATGATTGAAAAGACATTTTGACGGTTATCGCGGTGCGAGTGTAGACATTAGGTGGCTCATATAGGGGAGAGAAGGAACCGGCTGAATTATTGAACGGCCTGTCAGAGCTTTTGTCTGTCCTCCAGCTCCTACCGAATCCCTAAAGCCCTCCAATATGTGGGACAGCCACTCCAACGGCAGATTTCCTACTGATATTCTTCTATCTATAGAAATACCACCATTTCTAGATCCTCTAAGTGGGAAATAAATGTAATTTCTTTTTTCTTAAAAATAAAAAAACCCTGAATAAGAAAAAGTCCGATTTGCTGGAATTTCAATCCATTTTAGCACATGCTTCCAGGGAAGATCTTGGTATCTCTAGTTTAAATTGGATAGGTTAGTATACACTGTTGTCGTACATGTTGAGGACGACTGCACTCCAGGTGTGACTGCATTTACTGGGGGACCTAACCCCTTAGATTATTTATTTATTATAAAATATTAATATTTTGCTTTAAAGTTATTACTGTAGTTGATGTACTATAAATTTGTGCGGTTTAGCTAGCCTAAAACAAAGTGTAAACCTTATTTAAAATTCCAAGCCAATAGGTTTTGACTAATAGGTTTTTTCCTATTGGTAATTCTTGCCACCTAAGGATTACTCAAAAAAAAAAATCTTTAAGAAAATATAAACACGTTTTACTAATAACCAAATTTATCTATCTCCTGGATTAAAAACTCGGAATTGTTGACTGCAATGCGAAAAAGCCAACCCAGTTTGTAGAATTTCGTTTAATAAAAGCAATATTACGACCACAAAAGAACAAAAAATCTTTCATTTCGGTATATAGACAACCCCATTTTACTGTCTATAAATGTGACAGTAGTGATAAATGCCGTCGATGGAACAAAACCAACGCTTAAAAATATTTACGCGTCGTTTTTTCCCTCTGAGGTGGTCGTTTCAAAATTTACGCCTAAGAACCTATTTTGTTGTAAATTTCTAAAATTTATATTTCCTTTTGGATTAATATCAATCCAGTATACGAATTTTTCAACATCCGGATTCTTCATGATGCGTGTTCTTTAGGCAAAGCAAAATGCCGCAATATGGGATATGAAAATCGTGCGAAGAAATCGTTGGCGCTTATATTTTTCCTTATTGAAACACTTTTTATAGCTACTTTCATTTGTTCAATCGAATAAAAATGCTTCCAACATAATAACATTAACTGTTTTCCAAAAAAATGTGAGCAGGACTAGAATTTTAGTGTTAAATAATCCAAAATAAAAATTCGAATTTAGTTGCAGATTTTGTATGACGCTTATTCGTTCAAACAAATAAATATATAGTGAATGAAGAAAAACAAATTATTAAAGGACATAAACAGCATTCAAACATTCGTTTATTTCCTTAAAATACCTCACAAACGGCTGCAACATCAAATCGAATGAAAAGTGACCATGTGAAAAGTCAATAAATGTCCTCCATTGACATTCATGGCTCTTATTTGATTTTAAGAGTTTGGAATGTGTTTATCTCTGTTTCCATTTGTCGTCTGTGTTTGCGAGTAAAATGTGTTTGTCAATAAAAATAGGCGGGTAATATGAAAAAGACGTTACTATTATTTAGTTCGTTGGGCTTAAGCATTCGAAAAAGTGTAATCAAATGACTAGTTGTAGGGGCGTAACATTATGCTTTTATCAATTTTATGGGCTTTGAAATATGTTTGTCGATTAAATTAGTTTATCAATGTAAGTTTTTCAAATAAATAGCACTAATTTTGAGATAAAAATATTACCAGTTTCATAATTATTCTTCAACTGACCCTTTTTCTCACAATCTTCTTATCTTCGTGGTAGGCGGAAGGTCAAAAAATAAAATCTTCACCACTCAGTCTCACCAACTTTATTTCGTTTTATAATGTTATTTCTATTCCATGCTTCCCAAAAGATAACAGGCATTTGAACGATATGGAAACCAGCTAAAATGATGCAGTTTCTGTGAGTAAGGCAATCTTAGTTCCCCTCGCCAATCTAAATTTTCAAGTTTATAAACTCATAAACTAAATTTGCAGATTTCTCATAAAATAAATGCATAAAGTACTCTCTACTGGAGAGTTGCATAAACATTTGTTGCTCGGAGGTATGAACGGTGTTTTCAATGAAAATAAAATTTATTTCAATTGGATTACTGACATAAATTAATATTAGGTGAAATTGTATTTAACTTTTTCTGCTGCTACCTTTCGATGAAGTTTTAATCAAATTATTGCAGCCTTTATAAACAGAATGAGTTTTGCTTTTCATTTAGGACTGCAATGTTTTGTTCATGCTAACTTGTAATATTTTTGTTTTTAGGAAGATACTCGTTCATATGGTTAATAAAACTACATTTTTAAAATATAAAAACTTTTATATTTTTGGGAGCGTTAGTTTTAATGTTGCATTTACTTTTAACTCCCCCTCATAGGAGGAAACCCGCTGACGTCGACCCGATCACACAACCGGAAGTGCCCACTAGAAAATTTCACTATTGATCACAAAAAACACGTTGGTTGGAATTTGTATATATATATATGCTTGTTCGTCCTCTAGCTTGCCAAAAAATAATGAGATTTTGGTGGAAATTAGTAAAACAAAAACGGGATTCTAATGTAGGGAAAGGCAATATCGGTAACTGGTTTCGACAAAAATGGATAAAACTAGTTTCTCCAGCTTATTTTTAGCTTGGGTACTTATAAAGATTGATTCAGTTGAAACTTTATCAACATGTTTTATATTCATCCAAACTAAGATATTGCAATTTTGGTTGCATTTGCAGTAAAAAAAAAAGTATGAACAAGTTGTATATTAACAGTTTTATAATTTTCATATACAGACCAGATGAAGACTGAATGACTTATATCTTTCGAATGAGGCTCAGTAACTGAACAATTTTGCTCAAGATATTTCAGATGTTGTTACGTTGGATGTTGGCTTCGGGAGGAAGTGGGATAATATTGATTAAAAATTAAAAGGAAATGTGGAACCTGAAATAGTATAATTATAGTTATAGGAAGTGGCCATAACAAGTATGGGTCGTGAAGTTAACGACGAAGGAGGCGATAAAGAAACGAAACGAGTAGAAATGTTGGTCATCGGGGAGCCGTAAAGCCGGTAGTTGGTATTGGTAGGAGTTGGAGAGGTACGCAAGGGGGGGGGGGGGTAATGAATGTAACAGGTGGGACAGGCATTCCTGTCAACTTCCTGCTCTGACATCTATTAGGTTCCAATGCTTTTTCATTGAAATTTAAAGGATTTCAAACTTAAGGGGAACATAAAATTGTGAATTAAGTAGATCTTAAATAATTATAATTATAAAGGAGCATATATTTCTCCGCCAAGAATTAAGCTAAAATAGCATAAGTTATTCAATCCCTGTAGCTTCCATAGTTTAATCAAATAAACGCATCCTGAATAATCTTATTGGCCCATTTTGGTCTGGAATATAGTTCGTCTCCCAGGAATCGAGTAAATTGATTGCATTCCTTAATACATGAAAAAGTATTTGATCTAATTTCGTTTGAATTTTTAAAAATTATAGCCACTTGGTGTACATTTAGATTTTAGTTTGAAATGTGTTTCAAAACTCCCTCTGCTAATAAACGAGAAGAACCTCCTGATTTCCTTATTTTCTGTTGATAATTGTTTTTTAAGAAATGTCGGGTCAGATTAACAAAATATAAGCTCTACTTTTATATACAGACTCATATACTGGAGGAGCTGACACTAAACCCAGACACGCACTACTGAAGATGTTTATGTTCTAGTGTCATCGTTCTTGTTTAGGAGTCGTTATTTAAATCCCAGAGTTTATGTAGGATCACTCAGTTTCTTATGAGTACTTGAATTTGAGAAATTCTAGTTGGGTGAGTCATAGTACCATTTTAATTATCCATCTTGTGAAAAATGAGATATGAGGCTTGAAGTAATGTGGAAAAGACAGATTGAGCTACAGGGATTTGTACATATTTGGAAATATTAAGCCTCAAAGTAAAGTAATACTTGCTAAACGCACAACCTTCCGCACGTTCTTCTTATCCAAATTTGACAGCCGAAACAACAGTCAAAAAGCCCTCTGTTTTTAACCAATAAGAGAAGTGAGGTAATATTTTCCTTTTATCAAAACTTGACTTCTAACAAAGAAATTGCAGTTCATCGGTTTAAGCACTATATTTTAGCAAAAAAAAAAAAAAAAAAAAAATACATCTACAAATAGAAATTATTGGAAAAGCCTCATTTCCTGCAACGTGTTTGACAAAAAAAATAAAACCGACTCTTCAATTGTTTCTTGAAACACTTCAACTGAAGAGCTGGACCAGGCCTTGTCAAGTGTGAAACCAGAAACATCAACCAGTAATGATGGCTTTTGTTCTATAATTCTTAATTAACTTGGGTATGAAAGCAAAACCGTCCGTCCTAAAAGTAATAAATCTTATATGGATTAGTTACCGCACACCTGGTGGAAAGCAGAGATTATCTCACTCCTACTTCTCTCTTGCTACATATAATACCTTACTGAAAGGATGCTAACGAATAGAGTCACTTGGAGTTTAGAAAAATAAGGAGGACTACCGAAATGTTGTACGGTTGGAACAGGTTATGAAGTATGGATTCCCCTGGAAAATATCAACACTAGACACCATGGTGAACTTCAAGAGTGATTTGGATAAAGTTTGGAAGCAATTACTCTTAAAAAAACTGAAGCCACGTGGTGTCACTGGAAGATTGTTGTGTTGGATCAGAAGCATTCCTTCTATAAAGGAAATTCTAGTAATACACAGTAAGGTACTGTCCTCTCCTGCCTGCTGTTGAATGTAATTATTAATTACTTGGGAATCTTTGTTGTTTTGGAATACATGTTCATAATCACAAACATCCAAAAGAAATTAAACAAAGCTCTTACCACACTGGCCAAATGAGCAAACTCAAAAAAGATGACAGTTAGGCCATAAAACAGTCTTACAACTCTTTACTATGTACATCACACATTAAACTGCATAAAAAAAAACTGATCCTCTATCATGCTGTGTAATCTCTTGAAGTACGTAGGCATTTTACTGGATAACAGGTGTGAGTTTGATACATATTTAGCCGTTGTTGCGTGAGGCTAACATAACAGGAACAAGGTCCATAGCACAACGGAGTCGTATGCACGTGGTCACTGCCTGGGAACGGAGCATGTCAGGTACCCAGGCAGAGGCTAAACACAGACTGGCTTAAATGGCGTCAGATCTGGCTGCAGTGTTGTACACAGGCCTAGCTGTAGCAACTCCAGTGTTGCCACCAAATAAAACTGAGAAGTTAGGGGGGCGCCGCTACATCACTTCCCCCCAATGACATCGACACAGAAGCAGGAGAGAGATTCTTCTTCGATGAGTCCTGATGTCCGTTGATGGCTGGTCGGCTTCTGTGGCGGGGGCATTTTCAGTTGCCGTAGTCTGTTCTGATGGATGGTGGCTTGGCGGTGTCCTGCTGATCGTGGATACTGGCCGATCATGTACAGGTGATTATGATCACGTACGGGTGATTATGATCACGTAAGGGTGATTGATGATCACGTACAGGAGATTCGTGTAAGTTTCGTTGGGCCAGGTGAAGCTTCGAGAACGTTGCTTGGTGCTTGGCGAAGGTTTCGATGCACTTGGTGAAGGTTGCGTGGCGCTTGGTGAAAATTCGTGGTGCAGATTACGGAGCGGGGAGAGCTGACCTTGTTTGACAGTGAAAAACGTCTGCCGGTCCATTCAGGGTCACCCGCGAGTCCTGTGATCCGGGGCGAGTAGGGACAGGAAGAACGTATGTCCCCCTCGGGATCAGGTAGTAATCTGGAAATTCACCGGTTTTATCACGTCGGGGTCACCACTTTAGCCGTTGTTGCGTGAGGCTAACATAACAGGAACAAGGTCCATAGCACAACGGAGTCGTATGCACGTGGTCACTGCCTGGGAACGGAGCATGTCAGGTACCCAGGCAGAGGCTAAACACAGACTGGCTTAAATGGCGTCAGATCTGGCTGCAGTGTTGTACACAGGCCTAGCTGTAGCAACTCCAGTGTTGCCACCAAATAAAACTGAGAAGTTAGGGGGGCGCCGCTACACATACATCGCCGATCCTCAAAATAGAGAAACGAGCCGACTAAGGGCTAAGAATCTTATTTCTGTAATTTGTGGAGCATTACAAAATATCCCGAATTCAGCATAGTCAGGGGACAAATAAAGTTCTGAACTGAGCCCTAAAATTCATAACCGGAGCTGTAAAACACCTAACACCATTGCAGCCATGGAAATTGAAGATGATATGAGGGAGGCGAGACAGGGCCGTTCTGAAGTTTTGAGAGCGTATAAGGAGATTAAACCGCACTCTGTGGAATAATTACATCCCAGCATGCAACCGTCTTGAAACCCAAACTACAGCACTGAGGAGCGCTGTGGAGCCTTCTGTAAACTGTACGAACAATGCAGTCCACTCACCAACCACGCTGATTCAAGTAGTAGTATTCACGCTTCTGCCGCCCTATTATGGGTGCATAGTGGGATTATGCGCCTATAATATAACTTACATTCGCACCCTTCCAAATAGATGCGAGGAAGGCTCTCTTGGGACCTAGCATTCAAGGTAGCCGGAACAATCGAAGATGCATATAAACAATGATGGTTTCTCTCCCGACAATTTTAACGCGGCCGTACCTGCTAGGAAATCACTGAACACCCTCGACGTGGAATTGGCTGCTATTAAGGACGTAGTTGGAGTGGTTTACGAGTACCTATCAGGATTACTTAGGAAAATAGTATTCTTGGTAGACTCGCAAGCTCCAAAACTCGCTATGCCAAGCAGAATAAGACTCTCAAATGTACCAACAAACAATACCCGCGTATGGTTCATTCATATGAATCATTCGCCACATAGAAAAGTCTGGTATTGAACAAGCGAAATAAAAGACGGCAGAAAGAAGGACTCTTAGCTGTGGTAATTCGCTTTTGTGCTCTTCGCAAGTAAAGCCATCTTTTTATGAATATATGCATAAGAGGTGTAACTTGGAGGCCTGTTTGCCGTGAGAGCTTAGGCGTGAGCACGTAGTGCCTTCAGTCGTTAGTTCGTTCCCCACTAGGGCTTTTCTATGAAAAAAAAAAAAAAAAAAAAGAAAAGGCTTAATCCTATTCTGAGTAGTAAAGGGTGTTAATTTATTTTTATCAGACGTCCTAAAATTATAAAAATGAATTATAAATGAAGGTTAAACCGTAAATAAAGAATATTTAACTGATGTAACCTAAAGAGGTATTTTTAACATTTTGCAACTATAAATAACATTTTCAAAAACTTATTATAATAAAGAAAAAAGGGGATGTTGAAGGTTTACTGATAAATTTACTCCCCTCCCCCCCTCTCTCTCTCTCTTTTTCTCCGTCAGTTTTTACTGTTCCTGGAAAATCTATTGATCACAAGAAGTTTTGTTCTAGGCAGAGAGAGATTGAGAGAGAACAAGAGGTAAGTGAGCAAGCAAGAGGTAGCATTTTATTCTAGGTAAGTGAGAGTAAAGTCTGTAGCAGAATGACCGTGTAAATCGATTAGAAGAGGCGATTAATTTGAATAGAATAGTTGAGGCAGAATTAATCAAAACGGGGTTTGCTCTCGACCGTACACCTCCGGGTGAAGCAGGTATCTAGAAGCACCAATGCTTTGCTGTGCTTCTATCTCGGTCATGGACCTGAAGGGAGGTAGACTATAAACAACGGATAACATTGTCCTAAACCATCGTCCATACAAACATTATGAGAAGCTTTTTCAATATGGAAGAGATAACAATTTTAGCTTTACTCTGTGGGGTCTCCCGTGGTCTAATGGCTAGCGCCTTGGATTCATAAGCAGGAGATGGTGGGTTCTATTCCCAACCTCCGGCAGGAATTTTATCATCCCACGGCTCGCTGGTAAAATTCCTCGCTGCACCCTGGATGTCGGCGCTAATGACCTAGATGTAGATGCGCGATTGCGGGAAAAAAAAAAAAAAAAAAAAAAAAAAAGCTTTACTCTGTGTGTATAACCTTCATGTTATATGCTATTCATTTTCTCTTGTATATAAAGTAATAATATTTAGGAACGAAAACAAATATATATCATTTAGTGAGCAACAGAACTCTCTATTTCTCTGTCATTACTTACGACTATCGTTATTACTATTCCGATAATAACTTCACTACTACCACAATTTTCTTATCTTTACTACCTTTCTTTCCATTCTTTCTGTTTTTTTTTAAAGCAGTAGCCTAAACTATTACAAAAATATAATTAAATAATAATAACGAATTTATGGATGATGTGAATGACGTTAACAGGAGGCGTTATAATATATAAACAAATAAATGAAATGAATTTATGGAGAAATCCATGGATTGTCTTTTTATACATTTGGATTATTAATTTTCGAGCTTGTTTTTTAACATCTAATATCAGAATATTGGGTCCCCTGGTCTAATGGCTAACGCCTTAGATTCTCAAGCCGGTAGGAATTTTTCTCATCTTAAGGCCCGCTGGGAAGGTTCCTTGCTACAGCATGGATGTCGGTGCTAATGGTCCAGTTGTCCGTGTGCCGTTAGAAAAAAGGAAAATAAATAAAAAAATCAGCAAAACGTTTCATAAGAAAAGAAAGCACAGTTTGTTCATAATCAATGCTGGGCATACTTTGCATCCAAGGATGTTTATCAAAATATAAATACAATCCTGGAGGCGGAAATTGTATTCCTACAACTGGACAAAACACTCAACCTTTCTAACTCCCTCGGCAAAAAAGAAGATATATTTCTTTCTCTTCGGTTTGTAACCCGAAAATCTAGGGATTCAGAGAGAAAATTCATCTCAAACCCTGAAATTAAATTGAATATTTAACGGTCCGTCTGAACTAATTTGTTTTTGGATGGTTTTTCGGAGATAGCCCGGCGCTAATGGCCTTGATATGGTGGGGAACATTTCCTTTCCGGTCGTATAATTTCCTTCATGAGGTAGAAGAAGAGTTATAAGTTAATGTGATGATAAGTAAAGCTAAAAAATTCTTAGATTAAAATCAAACTTAATTTAGAAAGCTGACAAAAATATAGCTGATATAATCTTACTATTTATTATTCACGATTATTGAAACATCTGCTTTAAAATATTAATAAAAGTTTCTGCTTCAATGCTGGAGGCGGAGAGACGTAATTAAGATGAGCGGTCAGTCCATTCCTGGCGTGCTATGGATGGCTGACCCCAGCTGTACTGGCTAATAGACAAGCTAGGCTCAGATATCTGAAGCATTCCAAGAAGCTTCGCCAGCAGGCATCTCCCTTTCAATACACAAATATTTTACTCTCCTCAAATTCAAATCCAAATACTCCTAACAGAGGAGATCAATAGGCAATACAGCAATGAGCCACAAATACCAAATGTTTAAATGCATAATGATGAATGTGATTATATTATTGTTAAATTAAATAATTTTAAATAATGACAGATTTGTTGGTGAAAAAGTTTACTCGGAGATTTAAAATCAATTTCACTGTTCTATAGGGTAAAACAATTATCTTGTGTTGTGTTAGTGGATAGCAAATAGCACTTACAATCCTTTCTACCCGGGGCTGGAGAACGTGAGAGTAAACTATATCATGAGTTTCCTCTGAACTCCATTTAAAGGCATAATAGAATGCTCTTCCAATGCTACGAATTGGAAAATAGTGTAAACGGGGAAAAGATAAAGTAGTGTATATATGAGGGTCTCCCGTGGTTTAGATTCTCATTCGGGAGATGGCGGGTTTGAGCCCGACAGGCGGCAGGAATTTCCTCATCTCATAGCTCGTTAAGAAAATTTCTTGCTGCTCCAAGGATGTCAGCGCTAATGGCCAAGAAGTCGGTGCGCCGTAAATAAAGAAAGAATATAAATAATACAAAATAAGTCTTTATTTAGGGTCATGCTAAGTTTTATTGACAGTAGCAATCAAATCTCAAGTACCCTGTAAGCGGTGAAATAAAAAATTAATGATTCTGGCAAAGTTTATATCAGCGAAGGTATTTAAACATTTTGAACGAATAGGTTTTTCCAACGTCAGTAAGTTTGAAAATTAATTATCTGAAGGTAAAATCTGTGGTTTAATAAATATTAGAAATGTTCATGTGTGTGGAAGAAATCTGTGAATGAACATTTTTGATACGTTAAACGAAGATAAGGGACAATCAGCGAGAGATGATTTATGATTTGGCTGACAAAAATGGATCATTTTCTTATATAACTGAATTCATTCACTATCTAGGGTTTTTTCTTGTGATTATAGTAGTTCCCCCTAGTACATTACTGATAGTACGTGAAATATAACATGCTTCTCTCTATTCTATTAGGACTATTCTTATACTAAAGGGGCGAAGAGAAATACTAAATCAGCACAGCGTGAGAGTGAGACGTGCATTTGTAAAAATAAATTCCGCAAGACCCGCACGACAGTCGCGTCTTGAATGTAGCGGCCAAAATGGTAATGATGACTACATTGGTTTCTAATGCGGCTCTACTTGTGGTAACTTTATAACAACTCAATAGGCTTTCTATTATTAAATGATACAAAACAACTACATGAAATATTAAAAAATGACATTTTTTAAATCCTGTACACGACTTTATTATAAATATTTAGGCGAAAGCTTTTAATTCCACTGCGGCTGTTATTTCGATAATGAAATATGTATTTTACTCTACCCTGACTAGAACAGGGTGGCAACCAGTACAAACCCATTCCATATATCCGTGTGAAGTGGAGCCAGATGACTGCCACTACAGTGTCTTAATATTTGGGATGTGTCTTCATCGCCTTAGCGGTGTATGTACTATAATAACCCTGCATAGCAATCATTGCTGGAAGTCACATGGTGCAAATGTTTTCATTCTACACAAATTAAAATCACTTCAAAATGTATAAATATGTGTGATTAAGGTAGGCAGGTATGTGTGAGCTGGCGTGCCATAGCACTTCACAGAATTTACTTTATGCTTGTAAGGTTTATATTTTTATGTGTGTTATAGGTCTGTAGGTATTACACAATGTAAGTTCCTGTATTGGAACTATCGCTTATAGGTTTTCTTGATTTGTGAAATGTGTTAGTGATTTAAGCGTGCCTCGTTTTGTTTTCACGGTGCATGGTTATCTAGGAAATTGGCGTATTTTAACGTTATCCGCAATCCCTAATCTTTTTAATATATTTTTTTGTCTTTATTGCGTTCAATTCTTTGTCTTTTTAATAAATATGACAGTATATTGCTCTCTCCCATATAAGCATCATCCTATATAACACCATGATGCATGTTACTTATCCAGTAGTTTTTTATTTGCAAATTTTTGCTTTAACCCTTACGAGAGGACAACCCGAGAGATCATTGATGCCCGTGGAGCGAAGACCGTTTTGCCCTCCTGGTTCCACAGAACGGCATGCAAGTTGCAGAGCCTCGACCGCTCATCTCTTCTCATTTCTTCTAATACACTTTCATTATTACCTTATTTAAAAAGTAGTCCGTTGCCATTTTCTCATTATGGAATAAGGAACAGTTAGCGGCAGGTTTGCAACTCTTTTTTTTTTAAGTTTTGAATTTTTTTTTTTTTTAGCAATAATATCAAGTGAAATATCTCGGCGTTGGTATAATATCTACGGACCATGATCCCTATGTAAATATCAATTAGCGAAACAGAAATAAGGACCGTCAGAGGTACTCGGACTATGAAAAGGGACCGTGTAGCAGAGAGAACCCCCAATTCAATACTCTCAAAATTTATTAGCATTAGCGGATACAAGAGTGACTAGGCGTTACAGACCAAACGGTAGATATCGCATAAAAGATGCCAAAGCGTTGTATTTCAGTTTCGAAGAGAAGAAATGAAAGCTATCAGCCCCAGACGGGTTAAGTAAGATGTGATACGCTTCCTAATATTTGGCGGACGCCAGGTGCCCGTGCGTGCTAAGGCTTGTACAAGGAGGGCTGGCTTCCTTTAAAAAAAATAAAATAAAGCCATCAGCCATATGAAGGCTAGAATAGGTTGGTCACCTGCCGAAAACCCGTCTCCAAAATCGTTGTCGTGTACAAGTGAACATTATAATTTAAATAAATGTAAGCGGCACATTTAGGCTGTGTTGTTATATGAAAAAATGATATGATAGAGCATAAATATTATTTTTTATATTTGACTAACTGACCATTCAATTTATTAATTAGGGATTTAGAAACTGAAAAATTATATGATAGAGCATAAATATTATTTTTTTATATTTGACTAACTGACCATTCAATTTATTAATTAGGGATTTAGAAACTGAAAAATTATATGATAGAGCATAAATATTATTTTTTTATATTTGACTAACTGACCATTCAATTTATTAATTAGGGATTTAGAAACTGAAAAATTATATGATAGAGCATAAATATTATTTTTTTATATTTGACTAACTGACCATTCAATTTATTAATTAGGGATTTAGAAACTGAAAAATTATATGATAGAGCATAAATATTATTTTTTTATATTTGACTAACTGACCATTCAATTTATTAATTAGGGATTTAGAAACTGAAAAATTATATGATAGAGCATAAATATTATTTTTTTATATTTGACTAACTGACCATTCAATTTATTAATTAGGGATTTAGAAACTGAAAAATTATATGATAGAGCATAAATATTGTTTTTTTATATTTGACTAACTGACCATTCAATTTATTAATTAGGGATTTAGAAACTGAAAAATGAATATGAGTATAATAAAAAGATGCAGTTTTTTTTATTGTGAATATGACTCATTAACTTGCTGACTTTGCTGATTTCGGCATTCATCACGAAGTAGAACGACATTCATTTAAATGTTTTGAATAGTCTCCGCTTTATTTTTTAATAAAACTATATATGATTTAATGGCGTACTTTTTCACGAGTAATGAATTTTCATTCAAATGAATAATTCTAAATAATAAATACCGTTAAAACAGAAAAAAAAAAAAACCGAAAAAAGGAATCCACCAAGAGTAAATAATTTTCCATTTCCAGGCTTTTAATTTTCACCAGGAAGCTACCTCATTACTTGGTCCATTAAAGGCCCTTAAATGGCTGCTAGAATCGCTGTTAATGAAGTAAAAACCCAATATTCTAAATTAAACCTGAAGCTAAGCGTTCGTTAATCCACTTTTCATCTCCAGGTAAAATGAACAGCATTCATTAGGAAATGTGTGAAGGACATTTAGAAACTACCAACTATATGCACAAATGAGTTAGTTGTAAATATTTTTTTTTTTTAGTTTCGTCTACCTTTAATTTTCATCCAGCTCAAATAATTATATATATATATATATATATATATATATATATATATATATATATTATATAACATAAGTGAATTGAAAACAACTAATTACTCAATAAAACTGAATATTTACATTAAAATTATTGATTCATTGATAAAATCTTGGCGACTTTGGCCTCAATTGTATTGCTAAGTATTAGTAAACTTCGTGCAATAAGAATGGGGGTTTACCAGTAATACACTCAAAGTAGCATTCAGTACCAAGAAAAAGCATGAATTTCCCGGATTTCTTATTTTAAACGATATTTTAATATTGTTTTCCGCCTAAGGGTGCCTGTATACCTATTAGAAGAAGAGTCCTTCTCTAAAGGGGATGTTAAAAAAAATAAAAATATTAGTAACGATAGAAAATTGTTCTGGCGATATGTTATAGGCAATTCAAATTGTTCCACTACCTCCTCTCACTGGAATATCAGACGGTATTGAAGCCTTTTAAGTAAAATTTGTTTGTTTGTCAGAATACAACTTGATCTAAGGACTATTTTACTTCAGTTCTGAAATTGCCCGTTTATGATTTCCTGGCATTAATGGCTAAAACGCTCTCACGCCCAAAAAATGTATGTTACTTTGTCTATGTTGTTGTATTTGGTCTAATTGCAAATGAAGAAATAGTATAAACACATTTGTCATTTTATGATGATGGAAGTTGAAAAGATACCAAAGTTAGAACAAGTTAGCAGAGATTATGCAAAAGTACGAACTCTGAACTTATCTAATGTAGTTATGATAGAGAATACCATTCAATACATATAATTGAGGAGATAAGATAAAGGCAGAAGCAATATAGATAGAGATAAATATATAAACAGTTCTAGACCCACAGGGCCCGCGAAACCCAAGAGAATTCTTCTGCAATGCAAATACTTCCATATACATAAAGCTTTGCTATGTTATACTTTTTATGGCTCATTATTTTCTTATGTTCTGTAGACAGTTTCTCTGCTTGAAAACTAATATACAGTCACTTGAGGCCCAATTATGTTTTGGTGTGGAGATGCAATTTCACTACTTACTCCTGAAATGCTAATTTGGATTATTTAAACAGTTGATTTATTTTACTAGCCCAGAACGTTAAATTGTGAACGTTGATTGTGAAGAAATGAAAAATTCCGACTGACAGGAACTGCGTCATCTTAGCGCGTTTCCGTTCTTATTCCTGATGTCATTAGAAAAAGATAGAATAAATAAATCAAGTTAATATTTTGGAAAAAAATCAAACACCTACTTCAATGAAATATTAAAGAAAAGTTCGATTTTAGGCGCCCCTAACTTATAGCTACGGGAATTGCTTAAGCAATAATTGTTCCTCCAGTATCCAGTTTTACTGCCAAATTAATATTAAAACCAACAAGCAAACAAAACTGAGGAAATCTAATACAAAGAACCTTTCAAAGTAGTTTCGAATATTTAAGTACTTATGAACGGTTGACATAGTTTCTTCGAAAATTGATTCAGAACCTTTTCGTAGAATTTAGCAAGCTTTTAAATGGCTACCTTTTCCCTATCACATTCCTTAACTCCTTTCGAGATACTTTAGAAGTATTTTGTTAGATATATTTAAAAATGTTAGGGAATCTTGGTAAGTGGACAGTTCACATTCAAAATCGTACGGCATTCGCCCAAAAAGGATTCTGAGGACATTGTCGATGGAGGCGATCTTAGGTGAAGAAATAAGTGCTTAAAACCTCGATAGTGTTGGTTTCTTTGGTTTGAAAGATTCTTTACGTTTATTTTCATCAGTGTTTTATTGATCGTTGTTTTTATAATTGATTTTAGCAGTAACATTAATTTGTAAGCAAAACAAAATATTTAAAATGAGAACGCCTTTTTGTAATTAGTTGTTTGTAGTAGAGCTTTCTGGGCAAAATTCGAAGAGGATGAGTTCTTAAACTTATTTCAGCTACTGTCAATTTTCAGTTCATAATCTCATTTATCTTAAAAATGTTATGAAAATATACTTATTCCCAGTTTTCTAAATTACACCAGGGATAAAAAGTTCTGTAAACACGCTGGTAGGAACGGGAGAATAGCAGAGTTTAGATGTTCAAAAAGAGTAGAAAGAGGAGTTTGGGGTTGAGGGGTAAATGGACGCGATTTAGGAGTGAGGATATGTTAGGAAGGATAGAGATCTCGTAGAGAGAGGGATGTAGAGCATGATGGGAGGGGAGAAGGCTTGGTTTGTAGAGGTGGAATGCCCTCGGACTGCTGTGCTGAATAGCACGACCAAAGCCATGCAAGGACGAATAGAAATGCCAAGAAATTCCTAAAAGACTTAGGGTTTGTACGGGATTCCTGCCTGCCTTGGGCCATTCCTAAGAGAGAACTACATCTTGATTGTTGACTGAAGGTGTTAGCTTCTGTTAGTGTAGGGACGCCTCAACTCATCTTAGAAATCGGATTAATGGGTTTACTTAAATCCATTCCATCAGACTATGTGCTTTAATTTAGCTGCGGAACAACCATTGTATTCGAAAGGTGAATAATTTGTATGTCGTTTTCTCGCAAGTATTTAGCGTCGTAACTTCCCCCATAACAGGAATCGTCGTTTGCTCGTTTACAATTGAAATTATTTTACATTTTATTTCCACACGAGCACGTTATTTATGTCTGTGGTTTATACACACGGATCATCACTAGAGATAGTGTATATTATTGACCCTATATTGCATTTAAGTTACTCGTATAATTGAGAATAATACAAAATTGAACATTTATTTACTGCAGAAATTTGCTTATTAAAATTCAAAAACAAACAACCTCTATTAATATGAATAAACAACAGATTATAATAGGAAATTCCATGGAACAAATTTTAGCGCCTTAAAAATGTCTCTGGCGTGACTATGTTCGGAGTTATGTGTGAAAGAATTTGAGTTTGAGTTGTTCCGAAAGTATGTCCACACAAATTATCGTGCTCCCTCTTAACATCCGAATGTAGCTATGTTTATACAGTTGTGCAAATGTGTTCATCTTATGGACTTAACACCATCCACATTTGCTCTCTTTTTCTTTGCTTTTTTTTTAAATGTTTTGTCCTTTGTCTGAAGTTGTTTCGTTTCTTGTAGGAGTAGCTATTAAAGTGAACGTCAATAAGTCCCGATATATTACACATTCAATTTTATAGGCCAAATCAGCTAAATTGCTAGCAATCATTCTCAACATCTCGAAATCCATTGAACCAAAAATAAATACATGTGCATAATAAATTTATTTTATTTATTTATTTTTAACGGCGCAACAACTATTTGGCTATTAGCGCCGGGCTATCTACAGGTTGCCACCCTTTTATAATGCCAACAGCACGTGGTCGGTCGACCATTCAGTTACTGACCACGCCAGACGTTGCTTAACTTCGGTGATCTTCGGGAACCGGTGTACTCAACGTGGCTATGGCCGTTGGCCATAATAAATTAATATTATAAATTTTAGAAATATAGCAGTGAAAAGAAATTCTATTGCACTAATAGCCTCCAATAATTACTTTCAGTAATATTAATGAGCGTAATAATGCTGGGAATTGCAAGGGCTTATTGGGAACGGTTGGAGCGTTTCCAAGTAGGTCCTTACCGATGACAAGGTGGTCCTACTGACCTCAGTATCCCTGCTTATTGATCCAGTCAGCTATCTCTAAGAGAAGCAACCACAATTACCTCGGATTCACTCATTAAAATATATATAGAAATACTATAATAAGCAATTATATGATGTTTGTTTTTATTACAGCAAAAAAGTTTGTTTATTTTCACTAAAAATATTATGAAATTAGGACATTAAAGGTATTAGAACTTTCTTTACCCATCTAACTACGAAGTGAGTTATTTTCTTAAAAGCATTTATACTCCAAACTATAAATATTATATTAAATTATACTATCCTCATTTGAAATTCCTGTCCTTAATTAAATTATACTTAATTTTTGTTATGTATTTCTTACAATATCTCATTTTAATGTTATTTATTTTGCAACTACCTGATTTAGTTTCCCTCTTGTTTATTTTAGTACTTTTCCTGTTTTATTTTTATTTTGATCGCCTGCTTACAACTTAATTAATAACTTAATAATTACCTGCGAAATCACCTACGTTATGGACCTCAATAAATAAGCATGTTGCGAGGGGTTGAACAAAATCATATAATGATCAGTTACATGATGATTTGTTTTTATTTTTATTTTAAAATTGTTTATGTTTTCTAATTAAATTAAAAGTATTAGAACATTTGTGTACGCGACCAACAGGACTATTTGGTGAGTTGTTTTTTTAAATGAAAACTGGAATTAGTATATTAAATGATACTAACCCCATATGAAATTTTGCATAATTACTTTTATTTTATTTTAATTTATTTCTTAAATTATCTCATTTTTAATTTTTTTTTTTTTAGCTATTAGGTACCAGTTACAGTTGCCACACTTGTAGATTTATTATTATTTTCTTATCGCATGTTTATAACTAAATAATCACCTGCGAAATGAGTTTATCAATATCGTTACATATATCATTAAATAAACATCATATGGAGGTTGAAAAAAAATGTCAAATACTCTTTGGTGAACGTCACCTTCAAAATGTTAAAACAAAATCAATTGATGTCAATATCCATTCTCTTACTAAGAACATTAAAAGTAACTAGTTAAGAAAATGCACATAAACTGCCTACTGAGTCCAAACTTAGTGTGATTTATTAAGGAAGAGGAGACAAACTAGAGCAACCTCCTTTTCAAGGTAGTCTCCATTAGGATTGCAATGGTCGCCGGAATGGTGCCATCAAACATAACCTTCGTCGGAACTTCCAAACCGTAACGGTTATCGTTCAACGAGAAATTGTTGTACTTTACGATAAGTACTCTCTTCATCTATGTCCTTTGCCTGAAATATTTTGTAAGAGATTTTTATGTCCTGAGACATAAATTACTCTTCAGCAATATGGTTTTTAAGAATAAAAATTCAATATTTCGATTACAATAGATTTCTTTAATTTAGCGTGAGTCAATTCATCTTTTCAGCACATTCAAAAGGCAATTTCGCTATTGTATATCGGAATTCTGCACTTTGCCAAACGATTTTAGATGCATACAAAATTTATAAAAGTAATGAATTTCGCGGACTACAAAACCCTTTATGCAGATGAAAAGTTAGTTCTGAACAGAAAACTTGACTTAGATCGAATCCAAAAAGTAGAAAGGCATCTTTTAAAAAGAATACTTGAACCAATTACTGGTATTAATTATTAGTACTGAACAACAAACCCACATACTCCAAGATATTAAGGAAATAGAAGAATGTGGTGATAAATACTCAGGCAGAAAAAAACTCATATTAAATTCAGCCCAGGGCATATATGCCCCCTCAGCTCCCCACCGAAATTTTTTTTTTAAAAAGTTTATAAAAACGAAAAATGTCTCCAACACTTACATTGGTTTACTAGGTGTCCAGAGGACCTCAAAACTCACCATTTTACACTAACATATTTCAAATTTTTCCTACACCCCAAATCCCCCGGTGCTCTCAGTCTCTCCGGAAATTATTTCCCATTTACGCTCTTGCACATGAAACTACCCTCCAGACTAACTAAACAAAGTGTGGGGTATAATGAAAACCAAACTAAGGTAAAAGTAGAAATAATTAAATATGTTTCGGTAGTAAAATAAGATTTAAAAGAAGGAAGCTGACATTTCAAATACACATTCAGACAAAACATGTTTGATTAGAAAGTTAATCCATAGAAGTTAAAAAAATGAGTGGATCAGCTTGATTTTATGATTCAGAGAACTAGTCTGGGTAAAGATAAAATCTGACGTGTTAAATCAGTCTTAATTGTACTTCACGCATGGGCGTATATAAGTGGGGGGGGGGGTGCAGCCCCCCCCCCTCCCCAAATTTTGAGTTGATCGGTAAAAATGTGTCATAAACTCTTAAAAATAAATTAAATAAGATCACTTAGTTCATAAAAAATATTTTATTTTGGGTGTAATAGCGTTTTAGTTGGTTAAAACTATTCCAAGTTCTAAATTGTTAGTATTCCATACCCCGGAAATGGTCTCAGCCCCTCCCCCAAAATTCTCCCGGAAAATACCGGACCACGGGCGTCATACCGGCGTGATTAATAATGATATAAAGATTCTAGGAGTCTCGTAAAGAATGCTCGTATTGTTTTGCATTTCCAGATCTTATCTTTGCGTCAATTACATTCAAAATTTGCAGTATTCCAGCTCATTCGGGGACAATGTTTTCAAAATTCTATGGGAAGTTTCACATCTCTGCATTATGTTGTTGGAATAGGAGCTCCGCCACATTTATTTATCCACTAAGAGATACATTGATGAAGGAACATTAACGAGAATTATCATTGTTTTTAATAAAATTATCTTTTAACCATGCTTGGTTTTTCTCAGGGCAAGTCAACCCTTTAATATATCGACATTCACCCTTTGTAAAATAAACATTCCTTGTAGGTTGTATTGCGATCTATTTAGTTAATTAAATATGTTTGTCGATTTATTACAATTCATGATTTCAAAAATATCTTTAAAGTTGTTGGATAAATGAATGAATAATAAATAGAGAATAAAATCGACGTGCTTCAATTACAGAAAGAAAATTTAATTTTTATTGAAGGGATATTATAATGAACAAAAGTTTTTTTGTTTTGACGGATTCATGAATATTTAAAGAGTGTTTGTTAATATGCATATTACTTGAATATAAACTCGGTTCCTTCATTAATAGGTATTTCGTTGTTAGTGGTTGTTTTATTAGTAAAAGTTCTCCTTTATCTGGAAATGATGAATATCCTAAAGCCTTACCTGGGGTTTCCAAGTCTTCCCTATTCGGCAATGCTAATCCCTTCTACCGCATAAACAGGCTGTAGAGGATCGGCCTCATGTAAATTAGATCCTTCTCTTGGGGCCGCTAGAAGGAATGGTCCATCGTTTAATATCACCAAGAAATCCTGTCCAATCGGATATTTCGAGCTGTTGGCATCTGATTTAAGTATTTATTTAAAATCTACAGTTGGTGTTTTCGTTTTCTTGAAATTATTTTGTAGATGTTACGGTTTGTAACATTTCTCAAAGATTAAGTTTGATGCTCTTTATGGTTTTATTTAAGACATTCTTACTCGTATGCTAAGAAACATACTCGGAAGAATGCTCTCTCATGCTGGAACTCAAAGCGGTACTGTCAGGATCCATGAGGACTGTTATATTCAAGTCCTGACTGAACATTGTGTAGGCCGATGGGAGCCTGCTTATTGGATCAAATTATTAAATAGTGCAAATTGGTCTTGGATGGTTGGACGGGCTATTCCAAAACTTGTAATAATCGGTTATTAACTGTAGGCTCAAGACTTTTTCTCATAAACCAAAGAAGAGGTATCGGCTAATAGCTTTGCGGTGCAACGCATAGTTGCCACGTTTCGAAATTGGAATTATGTATAAGATTTTCCAAGAGGGGTAGTGCGAAGCATTCGAGAATATATAAAAGATCAGGCAACTTCGGTGTTTTCTGCTTAGAACCTATTTCTTTTAATTTCACTGAAAACCACATTACAACAAACTCGGTATTTTGGGATGTTTTATAAGGTGTTTTTTGTAACTCATCCCTACCAAAAATAGTTTATTGCAGTTATTAACATTCTTCTAACGACAACAATTCAAAAATTAGGGACTCATAAATGACTTTGTTTACTTTTTTAAATGGGGGTAGCCTGAAAAATTAAATACAGAAGAAAAATAGTCTGCAAAACATATAGGCAACTCCTTTCAGGGAAAATGCAGGTGTCTATGACAACTCATGACTCCGAATATTTGACACAATTCTGGATTTTGTGTGGATGCACCTATAGTCCCCTAAGCTTCTATAAAAAAATCTTTGCTTTCTATGGCCATGGTTTTGCCATAGATAATGTAATTTGCCTTGTTGTTTCCTACTATTTGTAGTCTTCTGCTATTTTGAACTGGTATAAATGATCCAATATCCACATCTGGCAAATCCTCAACGTCATATTGGATCTGGAGGTATGAGAGAGCAGACCAGTTATACCAGTATTCGTATTGAAGGGGAGGTTATTTTCCCTCTTCTCAACATTCAACCAGTCAAGTAGAAGGGAGGGAAATCGAATTGGGTGGGATGGTTTGAAGGATTTGGGAATTAGGAGTTGATAGGGATTTTAGGAGACTTCGGGTAATTTAGCTTTTAGAAGCTGCTTAGACTGAATTTTTTTCGTATATTTTTACCGATCCTCTGTGTTTGTTCTGCTTACTACTTTCCACAATATTGTTTCTAACTTTTCATGTCTATGAATAAAATATTTTATTCTAATACTTCCTTAACTCGAAACGTAACACAAATTTAAACATTTTTGTTTATATGAATTTCAAAAAAAGTCCGACTCGCAGGAACTGCGTCATCTTAGCGCGGTTACGTACATCTCGAAGAAATGGAATAGATTAGCATTACAAATCACAGGAAACTAACAGTAGCCAACTTACACAGAAGCGGATAATTCTTAATCTGTATAAGTCAATACAATTATGTACTGAAAACGTACTTACTCTTCGACTACTGCTGAGAAGGCTCTATTCTAAACAACCAAAAATTCGTTGTCATTTTAAGTATCTTGTTTTACTAGCAAATTCGTTTTACTGTTTTAATCAACAGTAAATATGTGCTTGATGGCGAATAAAATTCCATTCTGACGTGGGTTAAATCTTTCTATAAAATAAGAAATAACGATAACTAAAGTTAGAGGCTATGAGGAAGGTTATATAGACCGGAGAATTCCGCGGTTCCGTTCATATCCCTAGTCTAATTTGGAAAGATTAAAATACAAGCAGTTATTATTTTGGTTCCACCAGTCTTTTTTTTTAAATTAATTATTATAATGGCGTGTCAACCCTTAAGGTCACTAACGCCATTCCTGTGTGTAGTAAAGTCTTGAAAGGTCTTGATTTACAATCTTACCTGGAAGGGTCGGTTAACAATAGAAACGGTCCCGCTAGTTACAAGGTCTTGGAATCTTGAAACTCTATATTTCTAACATTAAATTGTTTTTCTTATTTTTCTTTACCTGATTTATTATTAAATACATTATCCAACTATAAGAAGTTAAAAAATAACAAGGAATAAAAACAGACAAAAAGAACAGTTCGGATAAGCGAAATCAATTACTTTAAAGTTTTAAGCACTTATTTCTCCGATTGACATCGCCTAATCAAACCTTTCATTAGAACCATTTTTGTAGAGCATTTAATAAGCTTTCTAATGGTATTCTTCCGTTTACCAAGATTCTCAACCTTTTTCGAGATATTAAGGAATGTAAACAAAGTTACCAAAACTTTTTATGTCTGTCAATAAAATATTTTATTCTAACCCTTCCTTAACTCCAAACGTAACCAAAATTTCAACATATTAGTTTTAATGAAAGCAGAACATGCAGAAAATGTTTCAACTGAATCCCATGATTCTAAGTACCCAAACCAAAAACGGTATTCAAAAACTATTTTTCCAATTTTCTCGAAAACGGTTAAAGCTATTGCCTTGAAAATGGTTTCATTCGTTTTCCTAGCCCAAGGAGCATATAAAACGAGTACTTACAAGCTTATGAACTCAAAAACGTAAGCGTTACGATTTTTTTTGCGCGAATTTCGCCCCAAACGCCATCTTCCAGTAAGCGGATTTTGCTGGTTAACAAACTTGACCTTTCAAATTAGACGAAAGATTTTTGTACCAAATTTCATCAAAATCGGACCATTCGTCTGGGAGCTACAGAGCGAACAGACAAATATATATATATATATATATATATATATATATATATCTGTGATGTATGCAGCGTTATTTGTGGAGTTCTCGATTTCGTAGAAGGTAGAAAAATAATGTCTCTCCACTGTTTTTCAAAGTATTTATTAGCAAAAGCTTTTCGAGAACATGGTTCTCATCGTCAGTGCATCTATTATTCCACCGGTAGTACTGCTAACAGCCTCTCCGAACAGGTGTGAGGTAAGGTAATTACCTCACACCTGTTCGGAGAGGCTGTTAGCAGTACTACCGGTGGAATAATAGATGCACTGACGATGAGAACCATGTTCTCGAAAAGCTTTTGCTAATAAATACTTTGAAAAACAGTGGAGAGACATTATTTTTCTACCTTCTACGATATATATATATATATATATATATATATATATATATACAAATTTTAACCACTATCATTTTCGGTCTCTGTGGGTTCTGAAACGCAAAATTTTCTAGTCGGCACTTCCTGGATTGCGTCATGAGATCAACCTTATAAGCGGGGTTCCTCCCTATGGGGGAGGGAGGAACCGCGCTAAAATATACGATAAACAAATGTACAAACGTGTAGAAAATTATATCACCGTCGATTAAGAAATAGTTAAGTAAGTAAGAACTTAAGGTTCTTATCACAGCAGGAGATCCAATCCGTCCTGGTGGACAACATGGTGAAACAGTATTTTTTTTTTTTTAATTAGAGATGACAATTATTATTTTAATCGAGTGTTCCGTTTAGTTAAAGAACATCGTGCTCGTTGGAGAACTTCTGACTGTGCAATACGCATTCAACCAATTTGCATCTGATAACAGATCTGTGCTGGCAAAACAGATCTGTACGGTGGGGGCAGTTCACCTCTAGTACTACTAACATAGATATGTGATTCTGACCAATCCCTGCTCTCGCATATTTGTGTGCCTCATTATCTATTCATCTAGCAGTATTTTAATGAACTAGTAAACTCTTAGAATATAGGTACCTAGTAGAGATAGTTAAGGTACCTCCTTTTCTAACTATGCCAGTTTTATGACCGTTTGCCCTCAGATCTTTTTATACCAACTTTCAAGGGCTGTTGTACCAGCAGCAGGTAGTTGTTGAGGAACCAGACTTGTAGCACCCGGTCAAGATCTAGCCTTGCGCTGCTCAGCAGGAAAAGGGTTGAACACTATAATTGTAGTTTTTTAGTTAATTTTACCAATCAATTATAAAAAAATTTAAATGTTCAAGATTGTTAAGTAGACTGAACCTTTTTGGTTTGTTGTTTGTATGAAAACTGTTTTTATTAAAATAGAGGAACATTTTGATTAATTCCAGCCAATTTTCAAGTTGATAGTGGCCAAATGACCTGGTCTGTGCCAAAAAAGAACATGAAATACAATAATAATATGGATTTGATGTTGAATCAAGTCTGTTGAAGACAGCTAGAGTAAGTTTGAAATAGAAGGAGAATCAAGTGAAGCCCACTGACCCCGAGTCTGACCTAGGCCCAACTCTGCAAACAAGGCAGCAACAGGAAACTATTACTGGAGAGCAAGTTCCAAACACAAACAGTCCAGTGATTGCCGGCCCTTAGGATCTTACTTCATTAACTACAACTTAGTCCTTCATGTACCTCTCATCCCACTTCAAGTCCCTCCTCGTCCCATGGTCTCATATACAAGGAACTTGAAATTTACTTCAATATGGAAACAATCGGATCATGACGAAAATTGTTCTTCTTTTCATCGTTGAGAGGATGTCGTTGAACGTTGGGGCTGCACATGTAGATATATTCAGGGTTCGGTCGTCTAGTGTCTTAATAAAACGACTTTTTTTTAATAAAAAAAATGTGTTTTGTTTTGGCGGCGTTTTAGCTTAAAATTCAAGAATTCATCAGAAGTGTAAACCATTAGGCCAAAATTAAACCGACCTTTCCAAGGGACGGAGGATTTTGGAGCCGTTAAAAAAAAGTGTGAGCTGGCGTTCGCGCATGCGTAGTAGCCATATACGAGAAAGAAGACTGTATGTGCCACAAAAGAGTTTCCGCTGGCGTTCGCGCATGCGCAGTGGCCATGTATGAAAAATAGCATATTTATGTTCCTGAATTTGAGCAAAAGTCTCTAAACGAAATAATTTTTTTACTCATATCTCTGTCCATGTAATTAAGCAAAATTTGAGAAATAATGTGTGTTTCAGAAATATATTCACCAATAATAACATGGCGATAAACGTATAAGAGCGTTTCCTCCCGCCCTCTATAGGGTAGAAACACGCTTATGAGGTTGACCAACGCCTATGAGGAAGTGCCGACTAGAAACATTTACGTCTCAGAAAAAAAAATAATGGAAGAAATAATTTGAACAGAACAAATAGTTTAAAATTATTGTAATTTAAAAATTGAATTTCACAATTACACGCGTTGTATTTGATATGACTTCAATTAAGATATTAATTAAATATTCCCGTATCGGGCGAAGATCGGCGATGTATACTCGCCATTAACGCGCTATCTTTCCACGATGATAATATAACTATCCCTGCCGATATTCCCATGGAAACCCCACTTCCCGGCAGCCTGATCAAATCCCTGCTAAAACGTTTGAATTTCCGATTCAATAACTCCCCAATCCATTCTCCTCTACCTCATTTCTTTCAATTCATAAACTTACAGGCTAACGTGAATTTCAAAACCGTTTAAAAATATTTTAACCTTTTCCCAACATATTCCAACTTAACAAGCTGCGTTTAATCTGAGCTTATTATCTTATATATATATATATATATATATATATATATATATATATATATATATATATATTAATGCGTTTCGTTCTTTTAGGCTTAAGAACGAAACGCATTAAGAAATATTTTGGGTCATCCACAAGAATAATATATCTATATATATATATATATATATCCTCTTCTTTTAATAAGGCCTTATAGGTCGCAAAATTGCTTCAACACTTATTTGAGACCATTTTATTTATGTCGACTAGTTTCGGGCAACTTGGCCTCTCATCACAAACATTTCTTATACAAAGTAGTCGTCATTTATTGACATCGTCAATAATATATATATATATATATATATATATATATATATATATATATATATATATATATTCCCTGATTTTATTAGTTAATACCCCATGTTCAGTAAGACACCATCATGTGGACTTCTATGGTGGTCTGTACAAACATTCCTGGAGGAATACGTCCGCAAGTAGATGCGATCGGATATTTTGTTGATTTCGGTATTATCGAAGGTATTCAAAGACATTTCTTATTGTTCCTTTGTCATTGTACATGTGTGAGTGTCTCATGCGGTTTAGACTAAACATTTAAAAGAGGAATGTCATAGCGAGTTCATAAATTTGCAAAATTCGTGGATTAAGACTTATATCTTTGGGCTGGCAATCTTATATTAATGAAATGTTTTGAAAATTTCAAACTGACTTCAAAGTTATCGAACGTCTGGCTGTAGTTTTAAGATCACTTATGAGAGGGAGCCTTGGTGTCTGTTACAGATATTGACCGACGGCCAGGCAGCTTAATCATCTCAGTGGTGTTGACAGAGTAAAGGACAGGTCAGGTTAGCACTTACAACAGTTTGCTATAAAATCGACAACCTTCGGCTTTTAGCGCTCTCCTCGGAAGGAAAGTAGCTCTTGAGGTTGCACTCATGACGGAATGTTTGAAAAATGTCTTCAAATCGTTATCGATCCTTCCTAGTAGACACCGAAAATAACCTACTTAAAAATGTATATAAATAGGTAGATGTGTTTGTGTGACTAATAACACGGTACACGCAAGGTTTTTTTTGTTGACTCGAAACTTGGTGTATAGTATTGAACGAGTTCGTTAACCAGCAAAATCGGTCCATCTGGTGGGGGGGGGGGGGTGTACTTCGGACCCAATGTAGTTATTTGCCCATTAACGGCCGTTATTTTTGTTATATTGCATGGTATGCGTTGTGATTATCTTAAAATAAAAATGTGTTGCAAAAATAAACTAAATCAGTTCATGAGGAAGGGGTGAACTCTCCAAATTACCCATTTGCTCATACCGGTTGTAATTTCAGTTCTATTGCAACAAAATTTGGTATACGACGTTGGTAAGTAATGAGAAACAAGTTTTGTAAAAATGAACTAAATCGGTACATTAGAATTTTGGGGTTTACTCTGTAGTATGTTCAAATTGAATTTCCGACAAACCAGCATTGATTGCAACTTCTACCAGTAGTAGCGCTGGACACGCTCTAATGGGCTTCTGCTCAATATATTAAATCAGCTGTTTATAGCAAATATAAAATTGCATAACTATTAATGTTTATATATATATATATATATATATATATATATATATATATATATATATATATATGAAAACTCTTTTAAGCAAATTATTCAGGAATACTGTGAACACTACCCATATTCTGAGGAAAGTGCTTAGTTATAACAGCTTTAGCGTGACGGATTTTGAATAACAATATGCCGTATATGAGACAATGAAGCAAAAGATTAGACATTTGTTGTTGTACAAGAATCCCATTTAGTAAAAAATAATAGAATGATTAATGTACTATGTGCATGCGAAAAAACAACCAAGTTAGTTTTGTTTTGGTCGACTATGCTATTGAGTGATTGGAAATCTTGGTCTCTCTTTGTGAGAGAATCCAAACTGTCAGAAAAATATGAGAAAATACTCACTGTTTTACTTCTATTATTAAGAAACATTAGTTATCGAATTTATATGAACCAAATAAATCATTTATGAATCAAATGATCTTCTTTGCATACCTGGAGAGTATCAGCGTTCTAAGACCTGGGCGACTTCAATGAATTTGATTTTCCTATAATTTTAATTTAATTCTATTGTATGATTTTACGAAAATTTTTCAAGTCATTAATGCATCCACATATAAAACATATTTGTCTTCTCCTTTAGTCACCTAATATATCAGTACATTTATCAGATCGGTGTAGGCCACACTATTCCTGTATGTATCTTCAAAAGAAAATATCTTAATATGGATGAGGTCTGTATGGCGGCAGAATGTTTTAGTTTTCTTCAACTAATCTCTTTCTTTGTGAAGACAGTGGCTTGTATCTTCTTGAACGCCTATTTTGAAGGAGACAAATGAAGCAGGGAACTGTCAGGCAACAAAAGACTGTTTTTCTGCTTCTTCCACTTTCTTGGCACTAGCCAAGAAGGGCTGTTTTTCCTGCGTTAATAAACCATCATAATACACCTGTATTTTCCGCTTGTGCTGGTATGAATTTCATCTAAAAAGAGTACTTTATATTCAACTACTTCATAAGTCGGTATGAGAATTAGTGAGTTCATTGAAAAGCAAATGTGTCCAGATCAACTTCACCAGACAAAAATCACGCGATTAATATAATTAAAAAAAGAAGTCCATATTTCATGCAGTTTTGTCTCTTCATAATGGTTTTATCGCAATAACGAGTCTTAAGCTATTCTGGCTTTTTATTCACAGAAACCTAGAGTAAACATTAATAATATGTTATAAAATAATACATATAAATAAAATGAAATAAATAATAATATGAAAAATAATAAAGTATTAATTAATAAATTAATTGTTCATGATCACAAAAATTAAATAGAGACCCAAATCAGATAATAGTTCCTAAAATAGGGATTCAATTATAATAATAATCGATCTAAGAATGTCTAATGTTAAAACTAATCTTAATCTTAAAAATAAAATACAAAAAAGCAAGAAAAAAAGAAAAAGAAAGTAAATAAAAAATAATATAAATAAAGAAATCGTTAGACAATTATTATAATATGAACAATTTTGATTGGTGTCAATGAATTCCTAAATATTTATAAATTATCCATAAATAAATCTTTAAATCTCAAATTAAGTTTAAAGGGAGACAAACAAAATGAAACCTGTTGATATTATGATTATTTATAATTTTTTTATTTATTTTTTACGTTTAGACATTATCAGATCGATTATTAATATAATTGAAGCCCGTAAAGATTCTGTGGTGTCTGTAGATTCTCTCCTTTCATGGAGTCTGTTAATGAACGGTCCAGAGTTAAAAGAACGTTACTTGAGTAAAATATATACATTGGAGATTTTTTAGACAATTTTGTCTTCATCGTTAGAGTTTTAAAGATAATCAAGATCTGTAATGATTTATTTATCGAGAATTTATAAACATTTCTGAATTACTCGAACGTTCTGAAAGTGAATATAAGCCATGGGAGTAATGTGTCATGTGATAGAGGGGATGCATTAGACGGGACTGATTGAGCTTAAACCACACGTTCAATAATCGCTAATTACAACCAATCCTATCCCAGGACAGTGGCCTATCTACTTACCATATATATCTCTTTATTCCTGGATCAATGGAATCCCTAAGTGAAAAACTAGTAATTGATTAATTGTTTTTAAGTGAAAATCTATACAATGATTTTATGTATATAGATATTACCCATTCAATCTAGATATTCTGACAGAAACTTTCCTCTAATCTGAATTTTATTCTTCTATAAAATGATTTTGAATTCATAACTAATGTTTTTTCTATGCTATAAAAAAAGAATTTTCTTAAAAAATTATATTTACAAATAATAATTTTTACTCAATCATTAATTTAATTAAATCATATATTTTGATTTGAAACACTTCAAAATGGCATCCTGCAAGCTGGAAATTTGCGACTAATCAAATCCGTATAACACATTCCCTTTATTATTTTTATAGCAATAAAAATTCTCCTATAAAGACATTCTAACAACACAATAACTAACTTAATTTTTTTTGGTTAAATTAAATTTTCACGTCCATTCAAATTAACTCGGAATTTTAGGACGGGTTATCTACAGGTCACCACTCATTTCTAGCCAGGATAGGGCTGCTGCCTTTTCTTTTTTTTTCAAAGAAAAGCCACCACTCCTAGTGAGAATCGAACCCACGACCATAGGCGCCTTACGTGAGTATTAAGTGATCACGCCTGAATACTCTCGGCCTCCTTTTTTTAGTTAATAAATAGGCGGAAGTTCAATAAAACGTCATTACACAATTTAACAATATTTATTTTCTCTTTTTCGTAAATGTTTCTTAAATTTTTGATGCCTCTTCAGTGGAAAATATTATAAATAAATATACTTACGGCCTCAACTTGAGGATCGGAACCTTCCACTAGTTGTCTGCACTTTGGCTTGCTGGTGAAAATTTCTATTCCTCAAGTTGAGGCTTTAAGCCTTCTTATATTATTTGACGAAATGATCTCCGCGTGGAGGGCAGATTTCTGGCCAAACTGAATTCCGCGTGACCCGAACAATGTATTCAATGTAGCGGTCCAAAAGTTAAAACCTTTCTGTAAACTTGGGTGATTCTAGGTGAGCCCGAACTGTAAGTAGATTTTGCTGATTAATGTACTCGTAATATCTCCTTTTGTGTAAATGTATTTAAATTTATTTTGTACTTGAACTTTAAAACAAATTTAACCGTTATTGTATTAACAAACATTTACTTTGTTTCAAGCTGTTTAGTAGGGTTTTATGACTGTCATTTTGTGTGTGGACAGTTTCTCTACGCTTCTTTGATATTAATTGAACTTTGATAGACTTTTCTTTAGCTTCTTGTAAAAAAGTGCCTAAATATAACAAACAATAGTCTTAATTATTTATATTAACAGGGTGGGGCTTCATGAAAAGTGCGTTACCAGCTCTCCGACTAACAATGAATCATTGAATATTCAAATTCATTTATAAACTCCTTTTTTCATTGAATATTTGTCCCAAATGTTCCATGAGACATAAACTTGATTTTTAATCATTGGAGAAATTTTCAGTTTGCTGGTTTTTCGCTCGACTGTGTTGGGATGATACCGAATAAATTCTCTACAGAATAGATTTCTCTTCCCAGAACGTAGCTTGGTTTGAGGAGTTTACTAGCTTAATTTAACTTGCAATTAGCTTCTGCTGGAGTTAGTGATTCGTTCTCGCGTTATTAGTATATGAAGGAGAGTTTATTTGATAATGTATAATTTGCATTATTCATGGAAGCCTGTCATTATTTCTCAAATTATGGTTAATGCCTAGTAAGAAAATATCTTAACATTTTTTTCCTTAAAATGAATTGAAAATAATTTGTAATCTTCCGTCAATACTTAAGGGCTGAAAACAGAAAGAATAGAGTATTTCAGTTTGTATCCATAGTGACCTTTGAGCAGATTAGAATAGAAAGAATTATAACATTAAATTAAATAATACTGTCAAGCCTGGTAGATTACTGGGCAACGAACCAGGACGCAAATGGAAGATTTTGGGCTCATATACTAATCTGGCGTTTTTTTAAAAAAATAAAGAATTAAAAAAGCTAATATTGATTATTTAACGCTTCCTAGGACGGATAATGTAAAATTCATATCTATTTGGAGCATATATTTGTGGTAAGTAAGATCATTGATGTGGAAGTTGGAGAGAAGTGAGATTCGTATTCAGTGAGGACAGGGAAGGTCCACAGGGATTAGGCCGCATAGCCGCTTGGGATTAGGAGTGGCCACACCCACCCTACTTGGCCTCCTTCAACTACATATTCTATGTAAATATATATATATATATATATATATATATATATATATATATATATATATAAATATATATGTAATCTTATTCTATTGTTGTCTAGGAATAGGGTAAGCTTACAATTGAATAATCTAGGAATGAAACTATAATAACTTATTGTTGCTTTAGTGGCGAAACAGCCAGAAAAACTGATGTATAACAAAGAAAAAAAAAAAAAATTTCGTTAAAAGCCTTCTGTTCAAATTCAGGAACATAAATATTCTTTAGGTCCACCCGACAAACCTATGTTATGTACTGCATAACATATAGTCTTTTTTTTTCTTATCAGGCTGTACCGTATGAAATGTCATTTTTCTTTACTTTGCGATTTAATCCTTTCCTTTTTTTATTTAATTATTTACAAAAATCATTGTTATTCATATAGAAGCTCTTTTATTCCTATTATTTAATCAGCAACTTGCTTACTGTGTTGTGAGAACGATCCTCTGAGAAAAAAATAAAACTTAAATTATGACTTCAACAGAAATCCGTATTATTTTTCGTTATGTATTTAAGCTCGGTCATAGCGCTGCTGAGGCTTGTATGAACATTAACACGGCGTTCGGGGAGGCAACGGTGAATGAACGAACTGTTTACCGGTGGTTTTCGAGGTTTCGAAGTGGAAATTTTGACCTCGACAACGAGGAGCGAGGAAGGCCAGAAACCAAGCTTGACAATGACCACCTGAAAGAAAGGGTTGAAGCTTGTCCCTCAAAAAGCACTAGGGAATATGCCAAAGAAGTAGGAGCCACGACAGTTTCAAGACATTTGAAGGAAATCGGCAAGTACAAAACTCACATTTCATACGGTACAGCCTGATACATGGCCACAAGCATGCGCGAACGCCAGCCGACACCTTCTTGTGACACTTTTTTGTAACGCTAGGTACTCTATCACATACAGTCATATTTTTCGTACAGGGCCTCTGCGCATGCGCGAACGCCAGCGGACACTTTTCTGTGACACGTGCAGTCTTTTTTTCAGACATGCCCACGCCACTGCGCATACGCGAACGCAAGCGGACACTTTTTTGTGACACATACAGTCTTCTTTTTCGTACATGGCCACGGCGTATGCGCGAACGCCACTTGGCTTGCTTGAACGCATTCAATTTCTCGCATTAAAATAAACTGTTGTTATGGTACTGGGGTTTTATTTTTATAGTTATTGATAAAAATGGAGCTTGGTTCCTTTCTGTTTATTACAGCATACTGGATAAAACATTTCACTTTTTTTTTGGTACTTTTTCTTGCTTTAAGGACTTTATATTTTAACCAGTTTTTATTACTATATAAATTCTCTAATTCTCTACAAGATAGCACCAAAACTCAATTTCGTTAAAAATGGCGCTTGGTTCCTTTTCGTTTAAAGGCGTCCGTATAAGCCTGTTCTTTCGGAAACGAACCTAAGAGATTTTGATTTATTATAAATCTCCATTATATGATAGAATATTGAAAATGGTCTATAAATTGGTGTAAGAAGGTAGAAAAATGATGTCTCTCCACTGTTTTTCAAAGTATTTATGCTAATAAATACTTTGAAAAACAGTGGAGAGACATCATTTTTCTACCTTCTACGAAATCGAGAACTCCACAAATAACGCTGCATACATCACAAATTGGTGTAAGGTTGTCAGAAGAGTATGGAAGAAGGCCTAGTTGATGATGATGAACTGCGGCAGGTATGAGAGGAGTGTGTAGGCGTCTGAGAGATTTGTAGAGGAAGAAGAAAGGCTATCTGTCTTCCTGTCGCCCATCCGCAGAACCTCCTTCCCAATCTGGACCCATCTTATCTCCGACACTTACTTGCATTATTGCTGTCCTGTCCTGGATTAGCTACCAACCCATCCCTCTACTTCCTTACAATCCTTCCACCTTTATTGCCTCTGGTCGATCCCATTTCCTCCCGACATGTCGGATTGAATATCTCAATTCGGTCTTGGTGATGTGTTATTTACACCCGATGGGTTAGGCTACCGGTTGAAGTTATTGGCTATTCTTCTGACGGGATTCATTTGATTTTTTCTTAAGAGGAGATTGTTAACCGTTTGACACCCGACAAGCTGAAAGTAGTTATTGGCAGGGTTCATCCGTCTGGTCTCCTCATGAAACTACATTTTTCATAAGGAAATAGGTTTTATCTTTGCTGACATTTTGAATTCGAATCCTTCATCAGGGCTGTATAGGTGGTACCTGTATGGTCTAATGAGCCAGCATTGTAATGAAAATTTCTTTCCGTCATTCCCAAAAAAGTAGATTAAGAAGTGTCTGTAATGTGCCCAAAAGCCACTAGTTATTCAATAGATGTCTTAAAATGAGATTGTATAGTTTAGTGTTAGGCTACGTTTTTTCAACAATTCGTTCATTTAACACGAGATATTTAGTTTGTGCCGTCTTCTGCATTCCGTAAGTAGATGCTTTACAGTAATAGTTCTAAAGCATACATCATAGGTTGGTTTCTTAAGACCTGTCGTGAGATATTCGTGTTTTAGTATTGTGTGTCGAGCAAGTGAAATTTCTTCTCGTCTGTTATCACGGTAGCTGAATGCCTTCAACTGAGTTGTATTTTTCATCGATTGATCGGTTAAGCTCATGTTGTCTTGTAGCGTGATACAGATTTGAAACGTAAAGTATGTGGAAGGTAAAACTTTAAATAAGTACAAGAAGATAAATATTTTCTCATCTCAGGGCTCGCTGAGGAAATTCCTGGTTGCACCCTGGATGTCGGCGCTAATAGCCATGATTTGTTGATGCGCCATAAAATAAAAAAAAAAAAGAAAAAAAAAGAAGATAAATGGCTTTCAAATGTGAAGGGGAACTATGTCAGACGGATGTGCAGAGACTTCGTTTATCAGCTGTCTGTCTGTCTGTTTGTTCCTTATACAAATTTACATAGTTTGACCGATTTTGACCTAACTTGGAACGCTGGTAGGTCTTGATACAGGGATAACAGCTAGGATATAATAGTTATATTGGGCTCTTAAATGAAAAAAAAAAAAACATAATATTTAAATAGGCACTGTCATCAGTAAAGTCTGAATGAAAATTTTAGTTACCAAGTAGGAGTCTTATGCACCGTGCTTACCAAAGGTACATGAATTCATATTCCCTATTAAAAAAATGGTCAATCAAAATTCAATTGTAATATGCAAAAAACTCAGACTCTCAGAGATTGATTAGAAACAAAATTGCTAAATTGAAATCAGATATACAACGACTATAATTGGCTTTTACAGAGATCATATTAATCCCTGGGGATAATAAATGTTGAAATGTGCAAAGACCTAAATATGTTATAATCATCATAATAGCTTAGGCATTTTAATTGCTCTCGCCGTGATCATTAAATGTCATGACATTAAATTAGTTTATTCATATTATTATTCCTTTATTACTCTAATTATCTCTCTCACTCATTCTCTACCCCCTTCTCATTTCTGTCTCTCTTTAATGTCCTTTGTATACATATTTATTGGGGTGGCTTAACGTCTCTTGCAAGTGGTACGTTTAATGTGTATGTTATCATGTGGAACAACAAAGGCAGAAGAGGCCGATGAAGCGTCCAGCAAAATCTCATAAATTAAAGAAAACACCGCTGAGCAGAGCCGACCTCAAAAAAAAAAAAAAAAAAAAAAAAAAAAAAAAAAAAAAAAAAAAAAAAAAAAAAAAAAAGAAAAAAGCATTCACTGAAATGGCGGTTTTACTACAAAACATACACGTTTCCCCCAGTTTTTTATTTATTTTTTTTTTTTTTTATTCCCTTCTCTCTTTGTTTACCTATGGAAATGAAAGCAATCCACAACGATGTAATTCCTCAAAGAGGTAATATTTGGTAAAATAAGTAATACTTTTTTTGTTTTGCTATATATCTTTTTTTTCTTAATTAAGTAATTGCCCAATCCAATTATATCCTTCATACAAGAAAAAAAAAGAGAAGAAATATGTGATTTATCGATTTCCACACCTCATAAATTATAACATTTAAAATCATTTCTTTCGTTCACAATATTTATTAAAAATATAAATATTGCTTATTTGTTTCGACGAATGATTGTGTTATACCTCTTTAATATTGGTTTTTAGTTGTTGTGCTAAACACGTATCATAGTTACATTGATAGATTTTAGTTATAAATGCATTAAAACTATTTTTTAGACTAACGACCTGGATGACCTAAGATCAAATGTCGAGTGCACTAAAGATTTTATTGAGAGGAGATCGTTGACCGTTGATGATGCAAGGTAGGGATTGTCGGGGTTCGGTCACTGCTTCTTAATAAAACTACATTTTACTAATGAAAATGGTTTTATTGTGCCGACGTTTCGGCTTGAAATTCAAGCCTTTATCAGGGCTGTAAAAACAAGTAGGACATATTTAGTAATACAATCTACATATATGTATATATCCATATATATACATATACACATACACACATTTACATATATATATATATATATATATATATATATATATATATATATATATATATATATACCCACATACACATATATACACACACACATACATACATATATGAAACGAAAAAAGAGAAAAAAAAAACATAAAAACATAATATACAGTTAGGAGAACAATGTGCTATAGTAATGCTTAGATTATTAGGAGGACAGATATAAGAATAACAGATTAGATTAGAACAGATATAAGAATAACAACAGGTTAACCCATCTTGTTATTCTTATATCTGTTCTAATCTAATCTGTTATTCTTATATCGGTCCTCCTAATAATCAAAGCATTACTATAGCACATTGTTCTCCTAACTGTATATTACGTTTTTATGTTTTTTTTTCTTTTCATATATGTATGTGTGTGTGTGTGTGTGTGTGTGTGTGTGTGTGTGTGTGTGTGTGTGTGTGTGTGTGTATATATGTGTATGTGGGTATATATATATATATATATATATTTATATATGTGTGTGTGTGTAAATGTGTGTGTATATGGATATATACATATATGTAGATTGTATTACAAAATATGTCCTACTTGTTTTTACAGCCCTGATGAAGGCTTGAATCTCAAGCCGAAACGTCGGCATCAATAAAACCATTTTCATTTGTAAAATGTAGTTTTATTAAAAAGCAGTGACCGAACCCCTACCTTAATGATTTTATAGTGTCGTCGTTCGAGGGTTGGATTCGTGGGCCCAGACCGTCCCTAGGCCTAGCGTAGTATTGACGATTCTATCTCATTAGTGTGCCGTAAGGTCAAGAATCAGATACCTCTACTGTATATGACCCTCTGGGGCCTTATCGCATGTTACGGGACTGATTTGTTTTTCTCGGACAACTAGTTTTAAGATAAAATACAGAGAAATTTAAACTCCTCCAAGTATCATTTTTAATTGCATATATCATTAACGAAGAATGAACTGATATTACGTTTTTACAATATTCCATAAAGATTATTCCAAATAAGAGCGAAACTTTAACATTGACATTTTGTTAATCAATTCTCTCTACTATGTAACAAAGAAGCAAGCATAAAGAAAAGGTTAAGCTACTTTTCACCGGTGATATGAATAGCTTACTTCTGTATGTTATGAAATGCAAACCCCGAGTCCATTACCCTCGCTTCAACGAGTAACTTAAATTTAATGTGAGGCCAAGCACGTGCCCTGAACACAAAATATGCTTCTTTACTATACATTTAAAATGGATTAAGTTGGGCTTTAGAAGTAGCAGATTTTTCCCCTTTACAAGAGCTTTCGTGTCAAAAGAATAGTGTATTTTACTTAATCCAAAAGGTCAGACGGATTATATTTTGAATACGAAATTACGTTTATAATGGATTTTCTAACAGAATAGTATAATTCAGTTTAGAGTCGGGTCATTCCATATCAAGTGATCCAAAATAAAGGAAAAAATATCCCTTACATTTCCCCCCCCCCAGATTTGGCTCATAAATAGTATCTTATAAGATAATTAAAAATCCTAGTTTTTAAAAATTTATCTTTTTTATTTCTTGAGTTATAAAAATGTTTTTGAATGACGCTTGATTATAAAATTGACCATAACTCCCAATATAATTCTTCCAATTTTGTTAAGAGCGAAAAAATAATTTTGTTTCATAAATGCATTATTGTGTTTCAGCTGCTTATATATTCAATTTTTTATTGTTATTTATAACCAGTGGCACCTTTATTTAAGATTTTTAAAATAGCCAATATAGTATATATCATATGGATTTCATTTCATTTTCTGAAAAATTTCAATGTTTTGAAGTACCATCGTAAAGTTAAATACCATCATAAAGTACCAATTAAAATAAATATGATCCCAGCTTCATATTTACAAAAAACTGAGATAAAATATCAAAGAAGAACTACAAATTTCTTCAAAATATTTGAACATACGTTTTAAGAGAAATTTAAATTTTAGAGTTGTAAAAATGAAATTTTTATGAATAAGTCATGATATACACCATTTTAATCATCATTTAATACACTATCGAAGACTTTCTACTGGACCTTTCTAGCTCATTTTGTTTGGGAGTTATGGTCAAGTGTTTGTCCAAAAGTGTGCTTTTTTAAGAAATAGAATTTTGATACGTCGAAAATTAATAAAGATAAATTTTTAAAATTTGGGATTTTTAATTGTAGTATGGCGTACTATTGATTAGTCAAATTGAATAAAATTCGAAAAATGTAAGGGAAAGAGCTTTGGATCGCTTAATATAGAATGACCCAGTTATTTTTTTTTCTTGTTTTAGCACGGTTCTTCCCTCCCTCCATAGGGAGGAAACCCGTTATGAGTTATGAGGTTGACCTCATGATCCAAACCGGAAGTGAGGACTAGAAAATTTGACGCTTCAGATCCCATAAATCACGAACATAAGGGTTGTTCAAATTTGCTTGTATATATATATATATATATATATATATATATATATATATATATATATATATTTATATATATAAAACATTTTTTTGATAATCCAACACTAAAACTTAGAGTCTTTCAGAATGCGCTTTTGTAAAACAAAATAAATGATCTTCATAAAGTGAACAAGTGCATGCTGGGGCATGCCGTTGGAGAGCATGCTACATATGGAATGAAATGTTCCATCAACTGAATTCCTTTATAAGGACAATGAATTATTGGTGTCAATACGTTGTCTTATTTCTTCGATCAATGAATAAAAATATCTTCTTTACTGTTTCTTCAAAATAAAAAAGTAATCTCAAAAGATAGGAAAAATTCTAACCTAACTTCAGGACTGATGTTGGCGACTCTTTCTGAGATAGAATAAGGAAACTCAGTAATTCTAAAACCATGCAACTGTCAGAAAGTATTTGTTTGTCATACTTCTTTAGCTTTTTCCTCTTTTAGTTCAGTTCTAACTTTTCTTTCTGGGAATACTGATTTCGTATTCTAAAAAATGTAGATAAAAAATACAATTAGAGAAGGGCAGCTCAAACTATTATTGTAAATCTTATACTCGCGAAATTCTAATAAATCTTATTTTCGAGTATTAGTGACGATCAGAAGAAAGAATATAAAAACTGAAGTGTTTTTGCAAATACATTTTGGGTGTGCTGCCCAAGCAGGTGATTCCCCAAAGCGTAAATAAGAAATAAATCAGATTAATAAATATTATTTCACCATATTTGAGAAAAAATGAAAATTATCATTTGTTTTTAACCACGTTTTTAACTAACATCCTGATGAGTTCCTGAGTTCCTGATATTTTTTTTTAATGCGAGTTTACTTTAAATATTATCGAAAGATCTTAATTATTTTGATGAATAGGTGAAGGTTATTAATTGTTTTTTTTCATTCTCCTGAAGATGGACGAATATTCCCAAACGTTGAGATGATGTAATAAAAGTATATTTTGAGCTTTGAAGGGTTATTCCTCACCTTGGTTGGTATTATGATCTTAATTATCTTTAATTTACTTACGTTTTGTGAGTGTAGTGAATTCCTAGCAAATTAATGAATCATATTACGGTTAAATGAACATTTTGTTGTCTTAGCGAATATTTTTAGCAAATATACATTCTTTACATATACATATATATCATATAAACATACTATAGTATCTATACATACTAGGTGATCCTGGGGTGTGCCCTGTACGTGATCTTGTCAGGCGTGTCAGTGTAAGTGTTTAGTGTAGTGTGCAGTCTACTGTTACTCGGGAAGGGGGTTTCGTAAAGCCCCAACCAACTGCGCACATCAGTCTCTCCCTGCCTTTTATCCCTATTATTATTATTATTTCGTATTAAATTGTTTGTATTTGCTTATTCATTATTTAGTTATTTTAATTTATTTTATTATTATTATTTATTTTTTTAATTTATTTTGTCTTTTGACTTTGCTATTCTTATTATTAAATTTCATTATATATTATTAATTATATTTGTAAGTAAACTTAAATGATGTACTTAAAAAATGTACAGACGTTAAATAAACGTATTAATAATAAAAAAAAAAGAAAAAAAAAAAAGAAAAACCTTTGGGCACATTCTTCTAATTAACGAATTCTACGGTTGGAGGCGAAATATCCATTAAAGATCTCATTACATACGATTATTAACGGGTTCAATTGTCTATCGTATATAATAAATGAGAAAAAACAATCATACAGTAACATTAAATGTTATTTTATTGTACGCCCAGTAACGTATGTGTTGAGAGTCAAGTCTGGTTAAAATACTGCTTGGAAGATGAGTAAATTTGAAAACAATTATTGTATTTCTTGATTTAATGGATGATTTGTAATAATAAATAATTTTTTTCCAGAATCTGAAGAATCAAATAATGACTACGAATCTTTGGGTTGAGCAGGTAAGCATTATTTACCTAGAATTTATTTTGAATATTAATTACATATACATGAAGATGTCGAATTCTATTGAATAATCTTGTCAAAAAAAAGGACGTCATGTATGTTGTAAATAACAAAATTAACTTGGTTTTTAAAATCGCACAAATGAAAGTGGAATACGTGATTGTTCTCTCCCGGCAAAACAACTACAGGATTTATGGCTTGAAGTGAGTTATGCTTCACATTTATTAAGGCCTGAATCTAATATAGAACGTATTCATTTAAATTTTTTGTCAAAAAAGTTTTTTATTGGATTTTTTCCTTTTAATCTTGCGATTCTTTCATGGAAACAAATGAACCGTATATAAAAACAGTGGAGGAAATTGCTTGGTATCAGAAACGGCCCTTATGTCTTTATAACTGCTTTAGTGATTCAATCTAGAACGATATAATGCTTAATTATAAGATAAATATATATTTTTATTTATATTTTATCAAGACTGTCATAACGCAGATGATTCGCTCGATAATTACAAATATGTTCTTATTCTTATACATATATCTTCTTACAGTTATTACAATTTCTTATTGATATTTCATATAAAGTAAAAACATTAATTTTCAATAAAAGTATTTTACAAATTATTATAATGGTTATAAGTATGTACACTATCTACTATATATTTATCAAATACCACTCACTCACTCACTCACTCACTCATCTATCATCGCCCAGCCCAAACCGCTCGACAGAAAATTTTGAAATTTTGCATGGACACCCCCTATAAAACGTAGGCACTCACTAAGAAAGGATTTTTTGATATTCGAATATTTAAGTATTTTTAGGGTGGTTTAAAGTTTTAGTTGGTTAGAGCAGGCAAGCCTAGGCAGCAAGCGTTGCTAGGACGATAACAGAACAGCTGTTACCGTACATTATCTATTTCATAGTATTATTTTTAATTGAGGTTAATTTACACAATGATGGCAGTCCTTGAATTACTAGAAATAAACTGTCACTCATAGAGTTTTAATTGCGTTTCTTTTCTCCCTGTTCCCGTCAGATAGGCTTGCCATATTTTTGGCGAGTTAAACCGGGACACATTAATATGGGATGGGCACCAGGGGGAGTAGGGAAGGGGGGATCCTGAACTGTTAGTCTACCCAAACCTTAAAAATAAGAACGGAACTTGTTTTGCTACTTGATTTTCTTAAAAAAATCTCTCAGCCAAATAGTAGTGTCTGGCAGCTGGCAGCGCTGTGCAGGTAGTTCCAGCGTTTTACAGTTAGATTACTTCTCATATCTTTGACACTGTGAGCAGTAGTAAACATGTTGATTGTAGAAAAGTAACCGATTTATAAAAGATTCTTATAAACATGAATTCATTACTTTTTACATCTTACAGCCTTTTCCGGGACATTGATAAAACCGGGCGGGACACCGAAACAATTGCAAAATACCGGAACAGTCCCGGTCAAACCGTGATGTTTGGTAAGCCTATCCTTAGAGTTTTCTAGGTGAGGCAATAATATCCGGGATCCTTGCACAGCCTCCTCGCCTATAACCTTGGTAATGCTCGCAAATATAATGGGTGTTTCCAAATAACTTTTTGGAAACATAAACTTTTAAATTTTAACGCCCATTGAATAACATATAGTATGACGGGTACCGTGCTATAATAAACTGCACAAAATTGTATAGTAACGTAATTTTAATGAAACATTATTTATCGTAATAAAATAACTACTTATCTGCCGTGACGAAGCACGGGTTTTCAGCTAGTTATATATATAATAAAACATTACTATAAACATTACAGATGTATATGCAAGTGCACAACACATGCATATACATTGCTTTATATACAGTATGTGTAACTCATGTTATACACATGTACATACATATGTATTCATACACTCACGCACATAAATCACGATTAAGTAAAAATAAAATTTTAAAATAAAATTAATTTAAATTAACAAATAATTATAATGAAAATAATTTTTTCTCCGATGCTACCAGATATCAGAAGTAGTTTTAGGGTCTAAAATTAAATCTTGTTGTATAGCTGTGTGTGTTTTAGATGTTGAAAAATAGTGTTTCTCAATTGGCTAACCTCTTTCAAAAGTTCAGTCATGTCGTGCGGTATTTGTAAGTAATCACGTCTTCTACATTCTGTCAATATGTGTTTAACTGTTAGAGGTAAGCTACACTCTCTGCAAGCAGGTTTTTCAGTTTTAGTCATTAAAAACGAGTGTGTGTGTAAAGTATGTCCGATTCTTAAACGACATAAGACGACTTCTTCTCGTCTCACATCCCGTGAGCTTGATGACCAAGCTTGAACTGTATGTTTAATTTCTCTGAGTTTGTTGTCTGGTGTAAGTTGCCAATATCGCTGCCAGTTGTTTAAAGTTTTAGTCTAAGTTTTAGTGTATGTAAGTCTTTTAATGTCTTGTAATATCAAGAGTTCTATGTCATTTGTATCTCTTCGTGTCGCTAATTCGTCTACGTTAGTGCTTTCAGAAATATTTTCATGTCCTGGTAACCATATCATTTTAATTTGTATATTGTTTTCCTGTAACCGGTGTATATGATCTAATATTTGTTTGGCAATGGGGTGTGTTGTGTATACGTTGTTAAGAGAGAATAAGGAACTGAGCGAATCAGTAAATAACATTACCTGGTTATAATCAGTAATTTGTATTCTGCTATAGCCTGTATATCTAAATCATTATTAATATGTTATATATATACATATATATATATATATATATATATATATATATATATATATATAATATGTGTGTGTTTGTGTGTGTGTGTGTGTGTGAACGTATATTTATATATTTAAAGTTCTTGTGTATGTTTCAGAATCTTTATAAATAATGCAAAAGTCACAGTTTAACATTTCAATCAGTGGCATATCTTTAGTATCATCTGATAGCTTTTAAATTTCAGTCCTCTAGAAAGACTCTGGTTGACGTAAACAAATTTGAATGTTCATCAGGTGCACACACACACACACGTGCGCGCGCCCACACACATTCACACTCAAAACACACAAATATATTTATATATATATATATATATATATATATATATATATATATATATATGGGGGCGAGGTTAGCTCAGTGGTAGAGCACTCGACTAATGAACTGGTGGACCAGGTTCAAAACCCGAGCGCGCACTAAAGATTTTTTCTTCTAGTGCTGCAGTTCGAGGGTTGGATTTGGGGTCCCAGATCGTCCCTAGGCTCACCCAGCCTTTAATTAATTTAATTAATAATGGGTACCTTGGGTGCTAATGACTCTAGCAGTCGAAGCAGCCAAGGGGAAAATCAGGCGGCCGGAGCATAGTATTGACCACACTATCTCCCTAGTGTGCCGTATGGTCAAGAATCAGATACCTCTACAGTATCTGCCCCTCTGGGCCCTCGTGGCCTGTTACGGGACTGATTTTATATATATATATATATATATATATATATATATATATATATATATATATATATATATATATATATATATATGAGTGTGTGTGTACAAACATATATTGACACATGAATAGAAACAAATTAGTTTATGTTGTTGTGCTTTTAATAATACTTTTTTTATCTAATAATAAATTTACAGCAACAAATTCTCACTAAAATAACAATACATACGTGTACTCAATAATATCGTTTCTATGAGTATTTCGTGTATGTTGTAATAACACCTACCCATGGAAGTGTGCGCTACCATCAGTCAGTTCGTCGTGGAAATCATCGTCCCTGTACCTACAGTCTGTCTGTACATGTTTGATAGTTTCATTGCGTTGTATTTTGTAAACTTATATTCTTTCTGCAAACTAGTTCGTCTCGCCTCGGAATTAAATGACTGTGGGGCATTTGAAAGGAGTTGCACTGGGTAATTCGAATTGGAATGGTGCTAAAAGAGAATCAAAATGAAATCAGGCTAAGCAGGGGGGTAATTAAACTTACATCTACCTCTTGATGGGAAAAGGATAGAATTCTGGAGGGCGGTGAAGGATATTTGGAAAATCACGCACCCAAAATTTCGATAGGATAAATAGCCTAGTTTTGGGAAGTTTCCGTATGATGGGCCTTCCAAATTTACATACATATACTCTGAATTCAACAATTACAAAACTTTTTTCTCGAAATCAATGTTGTGAAAATGCTTGAGAATAGCAAAAGCGAATGTTTACTCTATGGAATGCTGATTCATAAACTTGATTTAAAAAGCATGCAATTGAAATTCAATGTTTTAATTTTAATTTATACGAGTGATTTTGTGGGTAATAAAATGCTTGGAGGGGAGTTTCTCACCGGCATACGTCTTTGAAATCGAACATTCAAGTTTTGATACTATTCACTTTAACTTTAAACTCAACTTGATATGCGTCGTGTTACCTACAACATTTTGACTCAGAATATAAAAAAAAAAAATAAAATAGATTTTTCAGATTCCTCATCCAATGTCATATGTTATATGAGGCGCCAAATTTCAGAACAGGATATATTCAAATCATAAAATTTTTCAGGGAACACAAAAAAACCTCTAATCTAATATAATTTCAAAAGTAAATTAATGTTTACGAAGTCACACTAACGTACATTTTCTTTCGTTTGGTGAAGTTTAATGGATTTTCAACAAATAAAATTGTTGCTGTGTGAAAACCCTAAAATCAAAATTTTGAAGGGATTAAAGAAATCACAAAGGAAAATATACATATTCATAAGCCGATTTCCAATCATTTAAAGAATATACAATAATAATTCAAAACAATATATAGTAATACAAACACTTTTATACAATAATAATAAACATATTAATTTATAACCCTCTTTTTAATAATTGTATAGAATATTAAAAAAAATTATAGACAAAATATAAAATAATTATACTTGTGCTGCTGTTGGAGTGATTTTTTATAATAATCCAGCTCTGGAATAAATAATAATTACATGTTCGCGTCGAAAAGGGGAATTATGGCCTTTATTCCCTATTGAAAGGGAATCAACATTTCTACTATTGATTCTCAGGGGATTAAGAAAGTTTTGAATGAAATTTATTTTACCAGGTGATAGAAGGAAAAAAACACACATTTAAAAAAAATTTAAAATTAGTTGATCAAAAAGTGAATTTAACGCATTTTGAAAGTCATCGCCTCATATGAGATGTTCCATAATTCCGTCTTACCTATGCATTTCCTTTTGCTACATTAATGAATATCAAATTTTACTGTTATGTTATTAGAAATGTTATTGTAAAATCATAAAATTTTATCTTGCACTATTAAAGACTCGAAGGGACAGTGTTTAATCCCATGAAGTTTGAAAAGGGTCTTTTTGTTTTAACGATCCAAGTGGTCATTAGGAAGTTAGTTTGTTATATTAAAGTTCTCAATAGCTATTAAAATAACGAACTAAGTTTTCTCTCGAAATATCGAAGATGGAAGAAAAATAGAGCTTATCCTAGAATATTGTTGGTTTTATGGAGGCATTTTTACTCTGTTATCAGAATGGACTTCGAAGCTATTAGTGGAGCGATATCAGTTAAAAAGCTAGGTAGACAGTTTTATGGGCCTTATCACATAGTTCATAGAATTTAATAGTTACTTTCTATTGTTCGGATAATTTGTTTTCAAGTAATTTAGATAGTGTTAAATTCTACTTAACAATTTTGTGGCTGCATCGGGTCGGTGAGACCTAGTGTTTACTTTGTCATGCAACCTGTAATACTGCGATTTCTGGTAACTTTTTCTCAGAAATCCTAGATTACATGTTATAAGTTACAATGTTATACAATGTTAGGTGCTATAGGTAAATCATTGTTTTTGATTTAGGAGAAATTATGTAATGAATATGACTAGGGGTTTTTGAGGCCCAATGACACCACTGGCATTTGAGTTTTCTATGCAATTCCGTGAAGTGGCAGTGCTTAACAATGGCCTAAGGTGGTATTTTACAGATTGATGAAACTTAACTGAAATAATTCCTTTATTATTCTGAAAAAGAAATAAAAGTAACTGAGTGTGGGGAGTTTCTCTTTTTGTATGTAGACGCTTCGTTCGTCAACATCAATAAACAAAAATTTGAAGTGTATTTGTATTAATTATGTAGTGTTGTACCTCGCATACAAACAAAATACTCGGGAAGAAATGTAATTACATAATTAATAATTGAGCTAGCTAGTCATTTGAAATATACAAGAGCAAAACTGTTTATGTATTTTATGGTTTATTTATAAACGTAAATTTTAGGAGGTTATTGAGAAATGCATTGTACACTACACACCTTCTGAGGAATGTGCTTACTTATGCAGCTCCTGCATGATGGACATTTTTTTGTTGCGATTGTTTTTAGAACTATGAAGAGCAAGTGCGGAAAATCATATTCGAAGCTAATCCTATATTTATTATTAAATAAAGCTTAGTATGAATCAAAAGTTTTTATTACTAAAATTTATAAAAAGATATCGTTTTTTTTAATAACCATTTTTTTCAATTCACTCCCCGATCTCAATAGAGTCATATTAGTAATACTTAAAATTAGAAATGGTGCATAACCACCGAGGAATGACTTTTGTAAAAATATATAATAACACAAGAAAAGTTCACTTTTTAGAGGGAAGGTTGCTTAATCTGTAAGTATTTATATCCCTTCTATAGATAAATGTGAATTCTGCAGTGCGATAAATTTGAAGGTAGTACTAACTTTCCGTTCTATATAATTTAAATAATGGAAGAAATATTAAATGGCCTACTGAAGGTTCTTTCATATTCCTGTCGTTGAAGGATCTAGGAGTGGGGAGAGGAGAGGAGGGTGCTTTAATGGGAGTATTCTGCACCTCATTAACATTTTATTCAAGGCGATCCTCTGCTGATTATGAATCGGGGACTCTTTTCAGCTGAAACTCCCTCACGGCGGGACCTGTTCATGGCTCTTTAAACGGAGATGGAGTTTTAGTTCTCACATTTAAGAGGGTAGAATATTTCCAAGCAACGGCCTTCAATGAGAATTCTTGTTTCCTCTCCAATAGTCTCATAATTCTCTCCTGCCCCGTGTATTTCTCTAGATACACGATGATTCATCGTCTTTTGTTGCAGAGTTGTCCTTTGAAGCAGAACTCATTTTTGAGTCTTCTACATTTATTTGTATTAAATTAAAAAAATAAACTGCTATAGCACTGGTCATTCGGGGTCTTCCCGTCGTCTAGTGGAGAACGTATTAGGCTGCACCTACATTGGACCCGTATTTCTCCCGATCCGATCCCATTTCGTTTGACCAAACGTCCGACGTGAGTCTTCAGCTCTTCAGTAACCACCTCATAGTGAAGTGAAAATGAGTGTTCAGGTTGAATGTTGGATGTATGAAGGAGGAGTTGAGAGGCCAATCAATCTTCTGGAAGTATGTCAATCCCGAAAAAATAAATCTTAGTTTAACAGTTAATTTTTAACTGTTACACTACGATAAGAGAAGCAATGGTATTCATATTTTAAAAATATTTATAAGAAAGATAGCTAGAAGGATATAAGCATTGGAAGTTTATAAACATTGGATAGATATAAACATCTTTCCAGGTAATTTGATAAACAAGGGAAACAAAAAAACAAAAATGTGAATTGAAAAGAGTTGTTCTAAATTTTATTACCTTTAATTTTCAAAAAAAAAAAAAAAAAAAAAAAAAAAAAAAAAAAAAAAAAAAAAAAATGCATTGAAATCAGTTAAGATGTAGAGGCTGTAGACCTGTTTAAAACACAACAAGTCGTTTGGCGCCATTTTGCGTTGTCGGTTCTAAATCGGTCTAGAAACAAGCAAGTTTGAACGGCCGAGAGTCGTTGGCCATTGGATCGGATCCAACGTAGGTGCCCCCTTAGTTGAGTGGAACTTGTAAATCTAAACAGGATTCAAGTTTTGAAATATTAGGATTTATTAATCCTAACTTTGAATCCATCTTGGATTGAGAAGGAAATACAAAATTTGTATAACAAAGTGAAGTCGATCATTACTAATAAAGGTTCTTCTTTAGCGGATATAAAAGGAGCTGAATTGAAACTACTTTCGAGGACATCCATTTTCTTCAGGGCCTAGGTAGTGAAAGTTGGAAGGCTAATCTGGTTAAAGAGTTGTTGGATCTGGGAAGTGGAAGGGACGGCCGGAAGTAATCCCGTCGATCCATCAAAGCTGAATCCTCTCGAGAACTCCCTCTGGAAATGGAGGTTCAGACTAATGTATATTCTTCCACCTTTATCTCTTTCAAACCCCCAATAAACAAATCCATTCTCTTCATTTGTTGTGCGTTTTCGCCTTCCATCCATAGGTAGGAAACTCGCTTATGAGGTTGGCCTCATGACCCAATCAGGCGGTGTCAACTAGAAACATTTTTCGTTTCAGAACACATAGATCACGAATCTAATGAAACCATTTCCAACGCCATGCCTATGACGCACAGTGGTATTTGTAACTTATCTTGCCGGACAAAATTATCATCGGATTCTTATAGGAAATTACTTGCATAGCACGAATATACCCGGGGTCGGAAATAAAGTCTTAACTTTGTTTTCTGCATTTTTCAGCAGAAAACCCCGTTTTTTATTACATTTTAAATGTTAATCGAAAGCATCTAATCTTTTCAATTTTTGTAAATTAATTTTTTTATTATTATTATTATCAATCACCTAACTTTTTCATAGGCAACAACAACAAAAAGCTTAAAAACTAGGTATTAAAAAAATAATAATAAAATAATAATTGAAAACACAACAACAGAACAAAAAATATAATCAAAATTAAGTTATCATAACTAATAAATCATTCTTGGTCAAGTAAAGGTTCATTCAAAAAATTAATTATTTCATATATGAACGATTGAATTGTTATTCAAGCTAACATGTAATATTGTAGAAATAACATGTAATATTTGTTTTCCTTTAGCTAAATTGGCTATATAACACCTGAACCTATCGAGTAAAAGTAGAAATTTATCAGAAAGAAAATAGGCCACGGAGTCAGCTGGTTAAAAAAAAAAAAAAAATATTAAATGTGTGCAAAACTACCTTTCTATGAAATGTGCTTAGTTTTGATAGGTCCAGCGGAACGGAATCATTTTTTCTGATTCAAAAATAAGTTCGTTTATGCTACATATTTTCCTCTATAGATTTGGGAAAAGCTAAAGGAAGTAAGTGCCTTTGTTTTCCCATATCACCTTCTACATCTTAAAGCTCCTTGGCTGAATGCTCTCTACAGATATCGTATCGTTCTGGTAGTTGGGAGGAAGGAACCCTCTGAGGAAGAGTGCCTGAGTTATGCTGATATGAACATTTCATATTTATGCCAGGACTAGTTCTTTGCACTTTCTCTGTCTCTCAGCAGTTTTACAGATTCTTATTATTTGTTTCGCGTTTTTTTACTTGCTATTGTTTTTACAATGTTCTATATTCACAAGATTTTTTAATTACATGCATTTTAAGGATTTGGCAATCATTAAAAACAACGTATAAATGTGAAAAAAAAATGAATGAAGTTTTCTTGACTCACTAGCTATTACCAGGGCTCAAAAATGTTGAATATTTTATTTCTATAACGATGGGAGAGGGGACGAAATAGTTTCCGCTTAGGGTACCAACATTTCCATTCGTGGTGCCTTAAATCTTCCTTCTCTTTGATATTTCGTTTTATATTTTTCAAACAAGATCAAAACCTACCAATAACTACTGCCATTATTTAATCCTAGTGATTTTTTTATATACATGGTATGTCACATACAGGGTGTCTCGAATTTAAATGGCAAAACATCAGGAGCGCGTAGGGCAATAAAAAACTAAGACAAAAAGTCCTTTAGAGATTTGCTCGTTTTTGCTTCGTTTTGGAGAAAATCGCAAAACAAGGAACAAAACTAGTTTTCATTTCTGTACATACTTTATTTACATTTTTTTTATGGAAATAAATTGTCATTTGAATTTTTTCGAGAAGCCATTGATAAAATTCAATCTCTTGTCATAATCTTGAAGTAATAAATTCCTCGCGTTTTGAAAAAGCTACGGGTAGCGATTACTCCCCTTCAAAGTTCGGCATACTCCCTGCGGCGATATTTTTAATGCAACTTTTGCTCTTCGGATGCTAGACAGTGAGATACGTAGACAGCGAGATATGTAAGCACTTGATGTTATCCTATGCATCATTTCCTTTGTTTACATTTTTGCTCTCTTCTTTGATCCTAAATCAGTTTTCAGTCAGTTACTCAGATATTTTGGGGTGAATAGCATCAGCCACAATCCCTTTACATAATGTCGCGTAATGTTATATGCCCTTATATAGTTTTCCTGTACGGTTACTGCAGCGGTAATGCTTTAGAATCGGTGCGAGAGTATGCGGGCCGATTTACAGATAGAAGACTGCTTAATCGACGAACCTTTTCGTTGCAGTTCAATAGACTACGAGAGTTTGAATCGTTCTTACGTCGTAATGAAAGTGACCTATTGTACGTTACATTAAGAGCAGATTGTCGGAGAAGAAATTGTGCCTCACGCCACTTTGATAACAATCCTAACACCATCGCGGCAGGCTATATGGTGAACTTTGAAAGGTTATATTCGCCTCCTGTACCTTCTCTAAAAAGTGCAGAATTTATCATCTGATGATTATGTCTGGCGTAGCCGAGAGTTTATTCGGTGTCAATCAACTCAAGAGAGCAATTAAGAGACCGAATCACTGATGCAGTGCACCAAATATCATAAGAACAATCTACAACTAGCAAGAGGACAATAATTTGAGCAATATATACAGTAAATAGATGATAACATAAAAAGAAATGTAAATAAATAAAGAATGAAAACTTTTTTTTTGTTTTCCTTTTTTTAAAATAAACACAATTTTTAATATTAAATGACACTTGTGCCTAAATCTCCAATTTTATTTAATTTATTTTTTAGTTTAGACTAAAGGGAATCGTTTTGTTGAATGCTGAACACATTCTCCTAAGCTGAATTCCCTCTCCCCTAATAAAAATACTACTTGAATAAATTAAAGTGCCTACTTTTTGTAATTTCAGACGAGGAATGCATGCAAATATAAACGTATTTTTACAGAGAACTACTTGACACATCGAAACCGCATTTGCACGGTTCTTCCATGTTTATGTAGGTCTTTAAAAAAATGTATTGCAAGATATGGGTAAAGAAGTAACCCTTCCCTTTAAAGGTCTATCTGTGTCCTTAAAATACCTATTTTCTTATTTCCGAATTTTATAGTTCTCGCTGAGACCTACAACTTTCCTCCTTCGAAAAATGTTGGTATCTCCAACTGTTAAGTTGTTATTTCTCTTGTAGCACGCTTATCTGGGCTAACCTTCATAACTTTTGATTATTTTTTTTTTGTTGAATGCATAATTTAAACGTCGTATCTCAATATATGTTTAGCATTAGCAGCGTCGCTGATCGAATAGTACACACTCAAACTACACACTTTACACCTAAAGATAAGACGAACATAGGAAGTATAACGACGAGAGAAGATACGAGTTATAGAGCACGGACTGTAAATAGAGAGACACTCCCAGCCAAATAGCCTGCCTGTTGTGACGTTTGTCTTGATTTAAAGTGTCCACTCCCAGCTACTCCATTATATGACATGGTGTTACAATCTGCATAAACCCTTCTCTCCATACCTATCTCCATATGTCATACGCTATTATAAGCTCTTCTATTCGCACTGCAGCATAAACCCTCTGCCCAATCGTTTCACGGACATTAAGGACAGATTGTGTAACAAGTATGTGTAAATTGTAACTTCTCGGAAAACGAACGATGCATACGTTAGAAGTTACCTATTAATGTCTGTTTAACCTCCTAATAGTGACGTAGTGGATTTCCACCCCTCACCCATTTAACAAATCAGATTAATGCGAACTTTTTTTTTTTTCATTTTATATTAGTGCAGCTCCTCCCTCCCTCCATGGGGAGGAACCTCGCTTATGTGGTTGACCTCATGACACAATCCGGAAGTGCCGACTAGAAAATGTTACTTTTCAAAACCTATAGATACGCAAGGTGTAGGAAAACATATCTGTACCCGTTTTGGGAAAATTGGAAAAATAGTTGTTGAATAAAGTTTTTGGTTTAGGTACTTGGAATCATGGCATTCAGTTGAAATATCTTCTGCATGTTGGCAATTACTCAAAACTAAAATGTTTTTGTTACGTTTGGAGTTAAGGAAGGATTAGAATATAATATTTTATTAACAGACATGAACTTAAAGTTTTGGGAACTTCGTATATTTTCCTTAATATCTTGAAAATTCGATAATTGATCAGGTTAATCGCCAAAGTTTCTAAAGTGAAAAACATAAATAAATAACCTAAAGATTAAGAAAAAAGAACACGAAAATTTACATAAATACAGATATATATCCCCCATATCAAAATGTATGTAAAAATTATACCGTGAAACCTATTATCGTAGAACCGTAGGCATTCCATTTTTGTTTTGTTTTTTTGCACGAATTTCGTCAATGAAACTGTAATACGTTGGCCAGATTTTTGACATTTCGAAAATATTTTTGTTTGGGATTTTATTAAAACATAAGCGTATTCCTGTGCAGTCAGAAATGTTTGTGCTATCGAAATATCCCATTATTAGGAATAGTAGAAGCAAATAGTTTTTCACGATGTTCATTTATAAGTCTTGAGTCTTATTTACAACAGATAGATAAGAATGATACAAATGAATGAATGATGAATGGATTTAGAGAATTCAATCCATGAGATATGTGTAGGAAGAAAAAGAAGTAATTACTCTATGCATGCTAAATCATCCGTGTCAATCCGTCAACAGCCTCATCAATCTTGGAGGCGTCCATTTTTCCGGATTTCTTCAAAACTAATCGAAACCTCTATATTTAATTTATATTGTAGCTAACAATAGGAAAGAAACTGTAAAGTTATTAATATTTATCTCAAGTGTATTTATATCTCACAATTTCAAGACAATATCATAACTACAACAATTTCATATATTTTTAAAATGTAACTGTAATACATTTTAGATAGGAGAATATTGGCTGTTTTCTGTGATGAGAATTCAATGATATCTTTAATAAAAAGGCAGAAGGAATCAAATATATAAAAACTCATTTACTTACTAGTCATTTTATAAAAATGGTTTCCCGGTTTCATTTTCTCTCATACCTCCAGGAGCAATTGGACTGGTTACAGACCTAATTATACAGCATAACCACAGAAACGCGAACATCCAGCTGCATGGACCACGTCCAAACTCTCAGCCAAGTCATTGTGCCTCTGAAGAGGCATCAGTGGATGGGGACCAGGAAGGGCATTTTTAATAAAATTACTAGTAATTAATTGGTTTTTCTTGGTCTTCTATTATTCTGCCCATTCTATAAAAAATCATTTAAAATGTTTTGGGTTACATTCAAAAATCATTATGATAAGAATTGAAGAGTATAGTAAAAATGTTGATCATATAGATTAACGGCTCTAGGTTTTAGACTACAAAGAGTAAACATAAGTGTGGATTCACAAATGAAAGGCTAAGAATAGAGAGAATAAAAATGTAATCAATTCATTTTATATTTTATTGTGTTACGAATAAAAACTTTTATTTAAAGATACTATAAAAATATATTTCATTCAGTGACTAATCCTGCTATAAATAATCCAATTTTATGTCTGGACAGTATCATTTATTTAAACAGCTAACTACTAAAAGATGATTAACGCCACGTTGATGATCATTAGATGTGACGTGGCCCTCGTAAAGCAAGTTTTTTTTTTCTGTTTCATTAGGCTGCATTTAGTTTGAAACTTCTGAAGAGGCAGGCTTAAGAATCGAAAAATGCAGAGCGTCTTTAACAAACAACGAACTTCTTTATTTTGCTTTATTGACTTTCTACCTTCATAAAAATAATTCTCACTAAATTCCACCTTCCTCCGAACCCCGCTTTAACACACACACGCGTACATAACAGATATAGAATACCAGAAATAATAATATAAGAAAATATTATTGTTTTATTTATTCATTGAGACTCTTCGCAGATTTGGCGATTACTAGCATTACAACTGCTATTATAATTTACATTGATAGATGATAGACCATTTTAGATGGTTTTACATGAATAGACTGTAAATGTAGTTATACATACATAGTAATGAAGCTTTATATCTGATATAGTTTTACGCTGGGTTATAATTTATATTTATTATCAACTAATACAATTTAACTATTTACAATGTTAAACTAAACAAACTATAATTAAAGTAACACACTTAACTTATTTACAATAGTATAAAAAATTAGACTAGAAAAAAAATAACTTATAATAAATAAAAATTAATAAAATAATAAAAGGCCTTGTGCCCACAATGGTAGAAAGAAGTGTGCATCTCCTTTTTACCTAAACTTTGCACAATTATACATTCATTTTCATAATTTCATACATGACATTTAATAATATAGTTTATGAAACATTTTAGAAAGGAGGAGTCATGGAAATAAAACTTTAGGTTGGAAGAACGGAGTCTTGGACCTCTTATGGTGGAAACTAAGTTTAAGTGTTTCCATGAAAATGCCGTTTTAATCCATTGTGTTGATTCGGACTAAAAAGAAAAAAAAGCACATTTCATAGAAAGATAGTGTCACGATATGTCATGAGTGCTGTGATCATCATTTTGACTAGATCCGCCTAGAAAACCTTTCTATCCTACGTACGTTAGACACCCTTTGCGTATATTTCGAAACTTAGCAGTGCTGAAAGCTGAACATTTATGGTTATAACATGCCGTATTATTCTATAAATACAATGCTAATAATGAAAATCGTACTTATAGATGAGAAGAAGAACAGTGAAATAAGCATCTGAGTATATTTAACAATGCTATCTATAATAAATGAGAAGGTCTAGAAGATAAATTTCAAGGTTTATGAATTAATGGTGTTGATCTAACAATGCATAAATTATACGCTGTTTAGTAAGAGAAGCCATCAATCCTTATTGTAATAGCTTGTAATATATTGTAGATAATTATTCTAATGATTTCTTATCTACAAACGTATAATAATCATTTTGTTCATTTCCAAAATCTTTGATCAGCAATATGAGTAATTAAGAGGCACAATATCTTCAAGCTTTCTTCTTCTACAATACGCTAGAGATTAACGATCTAATGAAATCATTGTAAAATATATCAATTGGTTTAAATTAGCAAATGACGAGTAATATTTAGGAGGCCAATTTTCTTCCAAATTTACCGAAACAGCTAAAAACTGTAGCACATTGTGAACAATCAAGATAAAGAAAATAAATTAATCACATTTTTAGCATCCGTTGTTAGCTACATTTTGATACATATCAGTATTTCATAGAACAATTGAAGGGCTCAATGCCAAAGGTGACTAACCCACAATTAGAAATAGCTGAGAAAATTAGAGTTAAAGTTCAGAAGAATGTGAAAACAATTAGTGTTGGTTACAGAAATTATTTTAATTGGACCAAGTAAAATATTTCTGCCATTAACAATAATGTCCTAAAGTCCAATTTTCTAAGTTATTTCTAATTGTGGGTTAGTCACCTTTGGAACTGAGCTCTTCAATTATGGGCTTTATTTTGTTACGACTAAGAGATTGTGAAGCCGTTAAGCGCACATATGATTCATAAATAAATTTGTATCTATCATTGACAACTTTTAGCTCCTTTTCAAACATGACGACTTATTTCTGAGCGTCCATTCTGAAGTAAGGACCTTTTCCAACTAGTCCATTACTGAAAGACTTAAGAGGTATTAAATAACAATTATTAAAGGATTAAATATTAATAAGGCTACTAATGATAACAATTCCCCATATAATTGAGGAAAAAAAAAGAAAAAAAAAAACAGTTTCAATTAATTTGTTGCGGCTCCCTAGAAGGCAGAAAATCCAATTCTGGCCACTAATCAGAACGAATTCACTTAACGGCGCTGATACGTTGCCAAAGACCAGCCCTGAATTCGTAAAGGCTTCTCTTAATTCTTCGAGAACCTTTTTCCGACTTGGAATTCACTATTCGCTGAATGTTCCTTTTTCCTTTTTTAGTGCCTTAAAAACTGGCACTAAAGTGTTTTGTTTTTAGCGCGTTTCCTCCCTCCCTTTATCGAGAAGTTACGACTACCTAGAAACATTTACGTTTCACACTCCCATAGATAACACAGGCTTTAAGTATGTAGTCTTATGTATTTCGACACGCTGAATCCGAATTTGAAGTCCGTTTCACCTTAGCACGTCTGGTTTAAGGACATTTGAAGGTCAAATTTCGTATGAAGTCAATTAAGAAGGCAGAACTAGAGCATCCATGGTTTTGAGGGTAGCGGAATTCGAATCCGAGGTATGTTTCGCCCCATCGGCGAAATCAAGGACATTTCAAGTGAAAATATTTCTATTTTGTAAAAATGAATTTTTGGCTGCAGATTGATTTTTAGCAAAATAGACATATTTGTGTAGAAGTGACCTTAATTTTGCGGCAGCAGGGTGAAACAGACCTCGGATATGAATTCAGTGACCCTTTAAAACATGGAATCTCTAGTTATTTCATCTTAAACGACTTCATACGAAATTTGACCCTCAAATGTTCTTAAACCTGACGCGCTAGGGTGAAACGGAACACCGGATTCGGAAAAGACCACTTTTTTATTTTTTGTGCCTATGTAATGAAAACAATGGTGGTTCAAACTTTTTATACATATAAACTGCATTGCTTCATATTCTTTTATTTCCTAAAAAAAAATCCAAATCTCTTACATTAATAATCACATAAAATGTATTAATTAAATCACAAAACTTATTAGTTTAGAGGTATAAAATATAAAAATTACACACTTTAATGCATATTATTTTCAATTAATATTTTGAGCAGCCATATTATTTGTGGATATATTGATCGATGTCAGTAAATTCCTTGGTTAAGAAGGCCGAATAGAGAGAAACTTAATCTAATAACCATTTAGCTTAATATGCTTGAATAATGGCTAACCAAGCACCAACTCTCCAGGGTCCATGGACCTTCATCGCTTATTCAGCTATAGGTTAGCCAGTTACAGTATCCAATTGTAACTGTATATAGTCACTGTTTACAGTTGCAACTGTGGCAAATGTATGCACACGAGTGAAATTAATTTGATTTTATTATAAATATGATCTCCGCTGCATCAGCAAATAACAAACGCTTCTGTATTTTTAAGTGTTTTGTTTTTATGGGTATCTTGTACTTCTTTCTAATGTTGTTGTATTTAAGGCAATTTATTTTGACATGCCTTACGACAAACATCAGAAGAGAGAACGGTGTAAGTTGAAGGTTTTTATGAGGTTATAGTAGGTTTATGAGTCTTGGCAACATAAGTTCTTCATTTTTGCAGTTGTTGAGCAGTGTTTAAAAATTGTTTATATGGAGTATGTCTAGTTTCAAACCACTTCAAGTTCCATTTTTCGTCTATGAAATTGAGATCGATGGAACTTAAAACAGAACAAAAACCTGCTGATTTTAATTTTGTAGAACTTAGTATTTGTTCGGGGACACCTTATTAGGACCTGCAATGATACCCAAAATAAATAGTATATATAAATTATATATTACAGATCTATATTAATGTTATTCCTTGAGTGGAATGATTTGTATATGTAGTCTTTCTGTCCTTATATTTTATTTTTAAATACAAAAGCTCGTAGCTTTGAGTATTTGTTGCGGAATACTTCTAGATTACAATTAGGACAAAACAAATTAAACAATATTTAAGAACTAACATTACTTTGATGAGGCATTTGATGAGCGACTTTTCTCAAAAATATTTCTTGTTTGCTCCAGAGAATAATGTTTATGCGTTGAGGATGAGTAAATTTCTATCTTCTTATTAAATATTCGGGGGCGAGGTTAGCTCAGTGGTAGAGCACTGGACTAATAAGCTGGAGGCCTGAGTTCAAATCCCGAGCAAGCAATAAAGATTTTTTCTTTTAGTGTCTTCGTTCATGGGTTGAATTCGGCCTCCCTGACCGTCTCTAGGCCAACCCAGCCTTTAATTAATTTAACAATGGGTACCTTGGTTGGTGCTAATGACTCTAGCAGTCGAAGCAGCCAAGGGGAAAATCGGGCGGCCGGAGCATAGTACTGACCACACTATCTCCCTAGTGTGCCTTATGGTCATGAATCAGATACCTCTATAGTATCTGCCCCTCAGGGCCCTCGTGGCCTGTTACGGGACTGATTTTTTTTTATTAAATATTCTAGTTAAATTCAGATCAAATCTAATTTTTTTTCTTCATTTTTTGTCGTTAAAAAAAGAATTAACAGAGCACATCATAGTTTTTCATTGAAAGACACAACAGGAAACCGTTAATTTTGAGGTAACCGAAATTTCCTCTTTTATTTTTGAGAGCTCCTGGGAGAGTGGCCTAAAGTGTTGCCCCAGGCGAGGCTGAAGTAATTTAATTTCAGTGAGGTTATTAACCTAATTTTAACGCATATTTTAACATGGCGATCCGTGAATCGGAAGGAATTGTTTTCTCATGACAGGAAGAGCAGGGGACGTTACTGCAGCCCTTCAATTTCTTGTAAATATTGTTTAAAATGATTTAAAATAATTGGGCTCTAAAAAGCCCTGGATAAAAACGTTTTTTTAAATGTTCTTGAAATTTAATGTTGTAGAAGTGGGTGTTTATCTGGGCACACGCTACAAGCTTTTGTTAGGGCAGATATTTTGTTTTCGTTCAACTTTAGTGGAAATTTTAGCTGGTTGATTTATGGTTTCAAGATAGATCTACTGAGTTATTCGTGCCTGGATTCAACAATGCCACATATGTTCTGTATACTGTCATCAAAACGAAAATATAGTTTTTACAATTCATTAATTTTCATTTGATATATATATATATATATATATATATATATATATATATATATATATACATATATACTCGATCTGATCGCATTGTACTAAACGTTACGATTTAACATTGATAGAAAATTTCATAAATGTTTTGGGTTGGGGCCCCTATTCGCGGCCCCCTCCCGAACCGCAGACCCTGCGGGCCCGGCTGTAATGCCACTCCAAAAAGGGGACAGACCAAAAATTAAATAAAAAATTAATATTATTAAGAATAGGAAAAAGTGAGTTAATAATAAAACAGATATCAAATATCTAGATTTTTAATTTAATAAGCAAGGCAACATAAAATTACTTATTTAATATAATGACAATAACTTTCATTAGAAAAACGACATTTACTCTAAAACTATCGATTTTAAACAGCTGATCCAGAGTAGCCATGATCTCATTAATCCAGACGTGGGCCTACTTTTGGAAGGTTCTGGAAAGTTAAGGCTGTAATGTTTCATTATTTTAAGTGCTCTTGAAAAGGCGCCAAAATTACGAGTAACATTTAAAGCAAAATAAACTAACAAATTAAATAGCTGAGGAAATGGCGTAGTTAATGAAATTTGACCTTCTGCCGCATTGAATACATGTTAATGTTTTACGTATTTTAATTAATTTTTAATATTCTTTCGCTTTATGCGCATAATGAAATGAAAAACATTTCCATAAACTCTACTCTCACATCGTAAATTACAAACAAGTTTTATAATATTTATTTTAATTCAGATAAAAAATTGTCCATTGTTTTATCGCCTTGTTGCGACTACTAAATAACTGATAAATTAGAAATAATTTTTTGTTTTACTGTTTCAGTCATGGTACGACTACAAATTAAGGTGGGAACCCAAAGAGTATGGAGGTGTTCAAATGTTACATGTGCCTTCTGACCATATCTGGCGTCCAGATATTGTATTGTATAATAAGTAAGTATATAGTCATGTAATATTTTATGATATAAGAACACATTTTCTCAACTCTGTCTGCATTCAAAGTTTATATTTAAGTTATTTAACCTGATATTCTTTACGGTATTAAATCCAACGACCATCCTAAATGTTGGGTTTTAAATCATTGTACTAATTTCAATCATAAGGGAAATATTTAAATTAAATCATATTGATATAATTTTATTGATACAGTTGTTATAATGCCGGATACATTAAATGTATAGAAATGCATAGAAATTTTCTATAATGTAAATATTATTAGTACTTGTTTTATTTTAGAATGTAATAAGTCATAAGTGATTCGCAATTTATTACTCTAAACATTCAAAGACGATATTAAAAACCATACAGTTTGGGTCGTCGATATTTCAAGGGGAGTTCTTCAAATACATAAAACAAAGTTGTAGTACATAAGTGTATAATTTATTATTGTGTGACAAAGTTGGGTCTTTTAGTATAGTGTTGATATGGTGACTGCTATCGCGTAGTAGTTTGTACATGCCTAGTGGTGCTTCCAAATCTTGTGTCAGTGTTTCTTGAACTGTCTCAGAATGAAATCTCTGTCACAAAGTTGGCACAAAGGTTTTTAGTTGTCCGTCGTAAATTATACGTGTGAGGCATATCCTCAGTCTTGCCAACGCAACACCTCTTCTCGTCGCGGATATTTGCCTAAGTTCGTTTTCTGTTGTTCTCGTCAAGTTCAGCTGTCTTATGTCTTTTATATCATTGTGTTGTTTAAATATCGTATTATTAAAAAACATTTGCTATAAATAAATTTGATATGTTGGTCATTAAATATACATGATGGACACTGAATTAATGCAGAGGAGAGATTTTGGCTGGTATCGTAAATTTCAATTTTTTTAATAATATATTAGTTTATATTTTCATATATATGTTTAAAATGGTTGAATATATACACTTTCTTCAGTGCATAAGACTTGTATATATGGTTGTTGCGAAGCCAGCACATGTCTATTCTCCATGCATAAGTCAGTACTAAATAACAGGCCTAGTCAAAATCACTCCGAGTTTCGACTGGAGTGGTGTTTTTTTTTGTTTTTTTTTGTATTTATTTTCCTTAATTTTGTGTGTTAACTTTCCCAGTTTAATTACCAATATCACGACGCCTGTTAATATCAGGATACACTTCCGAAAATAGTAAATTTATTCAACCGAAGCATAAAGGCAGATCAATGGAAGACGAGAGACATTCTAAAAATAAAAAGGAAGAGCCTTATAGAAAAAAAAAAAGTTTTCTCCACAAAAACCCGATTTCCTTGATAAATAAAGTTTGTGGGTTTCGGCGCCCAATCTCGTATCGCTCGGTCTTTGCATACTCCGGCATAACAAAGCTCATAACTTACCTTTTATCCACCACTCCCTGTATAAACCACAATATTTTTGCATTGGCCCTTGTAATGTTCAAAAGTTTTACAATTTTTTTAATAATTCCTTTGTACATGAATGAAACTGTCATAACAAGATTATTATGAGTCTTCAGAATTACAATTGACGCTTTTTTATCAATTCAGTACCGATTGAAAAGTAGAAGATCAGTAACTACAAACAAAAATTGAACTTATTAATTGTTACATTCAAAATTGATGAATTAAATACATTGATAAATTACCAAGTCCACCTCACAGAAGCTTTGTCAATTTAGCGCGTCCCATAACATCCTGATCCGTAGTCATTTGGAAAGCTCGGACTAGGGACAGTTTATGTTTTATTTTGATAATTTGTGAAAAATTTCAACGCCTTTACCAATGACATCTTTTTTTTAAACTGAGATTTTAGGAGCCACAATGCTGAGAAAACTGATAGTAGGTAACCCTGAGAAGAATTCCCACTCTACCTCATCTAATGTTTTCCTTAGCAAACAATACAAACAAGTTACTCATTTACTTGCATTGTTTTACTAAAGAAATAATTTTTCTATTAAAATAAAAAAAAAACGAACAATAAAAAGCTGCAAAAATTGAGGCAAAAGAACGTTCAAATAAACGAAACAAGCTCATTCGAAATTTTAACACCGATGACTCCTATTGATACTAATCTTTCAAAAAACCCATGAAAACTGACTTTAAATTTAGTAAGTATTTAAATGTGTGGTGTGTGTAACCAAATTTCAAATGACTTATTGTTAGGATAAATCATCCAAAAAACTAACGTTGGAAAAAAAGGCCAAGTTCCCGGCCCCTCCCAAAAACAGTTTCTCAATGAAAGTTATGATATCATATATTATATACATTATTTAGTATAATATCTCTCACTTATTTGTGCAATTCCAACTTGGCCAGTTATAGGCTAAAAATCGGCTCTAATGAGGCGTGTAATATACACACGATGTGCGTAGGCCGGAACTACCGTGCGCCAAAATAAATGTAAAAAAAAAGAAATATATATATATATATATATATATATATATATATATTGGTGTTTTTTGATAAAGCATTCTCCAGCGGTCATTTTTTTTTTTTTTTTTTTTTTTTTTTTTTTTTTTTTTTTTTTTTTTTGCATAATATATCCCAGAAATTTATCAGACGGTAGTCCATTTTTTAAAGTATGTAATAACACAAATTTAAAAAAAAAAGTTTTTTTTTCGAGGCTATGTGTTCTGGACCGGGAACATTTCTAGTAAGTTTTCTCTTACGAGACGGGGAGAGAGGACGAAACTCGCTAAACTAGTATGACCATTCAAAATACGGACTTAATAAATTAATAGGTTAAAAAAAAAAATGGATCTTCTCCGGCTGTTTCTCTTATTGGGGCTAAGATAGAAATAAGGGAAAATGGAAAATCTAAATTGAAATCTAAATTACTGGGGGACCGGCACTAACTAAGTACTTGATTAACAAGAATATTCCGCTGGAGAATGGGCATCTTATGAAGGATTCGGAGTCAAGGCTCAATTTATGTTCAGAAATCTGGGGGAAAAAATAGTGACTTTGAATATCACTGAAATCACTTGAATGTTAGGGATGCTGATATTGAAAAACACAATTACTTCTGCTCCAAATAGTTTATTCCTCGCTCTACATGTTTCACGACTCTCTGGCACTTATTCAGGAGCTTACATGTAAAACTGTTTCACACATCATGGTATACCATTCGTGGTGTACTTAATATCAAGATATCACGCAACTTCAACGATGAGGATTCGCCTAGACATATATTTAAAACATTTCAACCTTTCCTTTACTTGGTGCTGTACATGTTTCATGCATCTAGAATCCTATTCAAGAGAACTAAATTCAAGGATTAAGTTCAACAACATCACAAAAAGACGATAAAATCACATAAAAGATAAAATAGCCCAGAAAAATAAGAGCATCAAGCTTAGATAATAATAAAAGAAAAATTTTAAAACGGAAAATTAACGAAACTCAAATGGTGCAGAGTAGAAATCTTATTACTAAAGTGCGTTTATCTTACGCAGCTACGTTTGGTATTAAGGTCTTAAGCCAAACTTCAAAAATTAGTTAGCTGTAACAATTGATATTACAGTCTTAAGTCAAGTTAATAACTTCCTTCCTGATATTGAGGAAAACAGGGAGTTTTGGATTAGGGTTGGATAAATGGAATATTGAGGTCATTATGGAGAGTCAAATTGGATAAAAAGAATTGAGCGTTAGTAATTTTTAGGGAGAGGTTTGGACTAACGATTAAATTTTGTATGAGTTGTGGATCCACAGTGTTATATGCCGTAAATCCTTATTGGTCTGAGCATTGCCATGTTAATAAGTCATTTAGCCTCAATTGTAAGTTCCAGTACATAATAATATGTAGTAAAAAGTTTTAAATGAATAGTTAGCTCTGAAAATATCATGTATTTCTAAGTGTTTGAAGGCGTAAACTCAGAAAAGTGCCTAAGCTGTCATTTAATTAAGATAATGAGAGTTTCGAGGTGACAGATTCATCCTCTAAACGGACTGCCATGTTGAAATGCTGGTTTAAATCCAGCTTAAGATGGATTGACTTAATGGGACGACAAGTTTGAGATACCAAACGTAGCAATTTTATTTTAATAACGACACAATAAATTCATTAGAATAGGTCGAAATTCATGAATGCATGTTGTATGAAAAATCACTCACCGTAAACAGAAAAAAATTACAGATATTTCTCACACAATAGCTATGAATACTCTAAAGCTTTGGATTAGGGTAGGAAGGGGCTGTGGTATAGGGAGGGATCTTTACACAGGCAGGTTCAATATTCCAACATCTCTTTCATTTCTAGGGGGGGCTTTGAAAACACCCCTCCATCCGCTATTCCTTTCCACACCTACATACAAATATTTTCTTCCTATTCTCCATTCTATCTGAAAGGTGCTTCTCGCTAACGCCATGTAGAATGGAACCAACTCGGAAAAATTACAGCCCTTAAATGGCTGCTAGTTGGGTCTCCAAAATATGGTAGAAATCAGCAACATGTAAATAATTATTTTCTTAAATGCTTCCTCCTGAGTGACCTGCAGTTAATTGTTTTTAATTATTTGATTACATATACCTACTTTTATTTATTTATATATAAGTGATTCCCAACTACTGCGATTTCACTCCTTCAAGGTACCTGTATGGTCTAATGAACCAGCATTAAGATGAGTATTTCATTCAATTATTTCCATAACCAGTGGTTTGGAAATGTCTGTTATATGCCTGGAAGCCGCTGGGTATTCAGCAGATGTCTTCAAATGCGAGTGTATAGTTTAGTGTTCTGCAAGTAAGAAAGTATTGTGTTTATGTACTGGCTGCAGTCCCTCAACAATTCGTAAATGTCATGTAGGACATTTAGGTTTTGTCGTCTTCTGCACTCCGCAAGTAGGTGTATTACAGTAAAGTCTGTACCTACTTTAAAAACCTAAAGTAATTTTATTTTTTAGTAATGTGTATTGCAGCTGAAATATAAATGTGTAACTAATAAACTTATGATCTTACTTCCTAAATAAACAAGATCCTCTCTTGAGTTAATTGAATTGCTCGAGCGTTTTCTTTTTCCAATACCACCCGATCATAATAAACAAAAGTCCGACTCGCAGGAATCATAAATATATGCAATTGTAACAACCGTTATTTTTGTTCTCCATGGGCTCTGTTACGTAAAATTTTCTAGTCGGCACTTCCTTATAAACGGGGTTCCTTCCTGTGGAGTGAGGGAGGAACCGCGCTAAAAATAATAAATGCAAATGACTTTAAGCAGAAACGTGAATATTCACCAAACATGCAGATAATAAATTTTAAAGAATTAACGTACGTTAAAGTCTGATATATCTTAAATATTTAGGACAGAACATTATCGAAAGCAATATTAACACTCCAATGGTCGCGCCATTGAAACTACCATTGGTGGTCGCCTTGTATCTGAGAGATACGCTTGAGTTTCAGTCTCGTTTACCGTGATTAACTTTATCTACTGTATTAAGAATGAAGAAAAACTCTTTTATTATATAATAAATGTATATGTTGAACTTTGAGGGGTTATTCTTCACCTTGCATTGTATTATATGTTATTTATTTATTATATGCAAACTCATATAGTTGAAATATACACATAACAAGTAGGTTATATGCAAACTCATTAGTTGAGATATACAAATAACAAGTAGGTAGGAAAAATTAGGGCAAATATTAATAATATTTTGTAGAAATATATAACTTCAAAAACGTCTTCTGTATCATCATCCACTTTAGATCCACCTGGACAATATAATGTGCAATGATAGAGACATAAATATTGGCCCCACCCCTTGCATTTATACTGGGTGAGCCTTGTAGTCTTGTTTGCCCAAAACATTTGGCATCGCTTTCTAGTTTTGGTGCTCTCAGCTACAGTACTATTTTTTTTTACCCCTGTTTCTTCATCAATCGATGCATCCATATTCATGTTTGATATCATAAGTACGTTTATTTTGTTGTTGTTTTTATTTTGTGGTACGTATGACACCAATGTGCCCTCTTTTCTAAAAGTAAAAATATGGTCGCGTGGTATCTATAAGATACAAAATAGTTTTAGTGGATAGTTACTGCTTGGAGGAGTGTTAGGTCAGAACTGACCCATCAGCCACTACCTTCTCTAGGAATAGTAAAGGGTACAGCTAGACCCGAGCACTTGCGCCTCTTACACAGTCTGCGTAAGATGCTGTGTATCAGAGATACACAGATTTATATCATAAAAATATAAACAAATATAATAGATATTTTATATTAATTAGTTAAATTGAGAATCGGTATCAGAGATATTTGAAGTCCACTTGCATTTGATATAAAGTTGCCCGAAATAAATTCAGCTGAATAGCGGAACTCCATTGAGATGATTGGTTTCCCTGGAGATTCAATTCTCCTTTCCAACCTTATATCCAGAAATACACCTATCGTTCAACGAAGTTACACTATCAATGATTCAACTATATAACTGTTTCATCTTCAATTGCAAAGAAGTTTCACAATCGGCCAATGGTTCCGAAAATATACCAGTGAAAAAAAAAAAAAAAAAAAAAAAAAACGCTTCTGACTCGGAGGTACTGCATTAACCTATGACATTTTCATGTAGTTATCCTTGGTTTGATTTAGAAATTGAGAAGTCTAAATGTCTGACTCACAGGAACTGCGACATAATAGTGAGTTTCCGTTCGGTCCCCTAGTGCCATTAGTGTAGGAATAGAAACATTTATTGATACATTTTGATCTTTTGTGAATATACAATGAAATCTCAAAGAGAAGTAATATTTGAATACTATCTACCCTTTAAACTTGATTTCTCAGTCGTTTTCTGTTGTAACAATATTTCCGAAAAAATCATGATCATATGTAGTCTCAAAAAAACAACATAAGGTATCCCTTTCAAAGAGGTTCAGTCTATTCCTACAAGAAATTCTTAGCCCAACGATATTTGTTCTCCTGAAGTTTAACTAATACCAGTGTTCTGGTAAATGAAAAATTTAAGAAAGTATTTTTGTTAAAATGTCATCAATATCAACCGTTTCTGGCCAAATTCAATTTCTTGTAAAATTACTTTTTTGGTAAACTTACATTTAAATAATGCAGTGTTTTATCCATGCACTTTTTTTTAGGTGTTTAATTTATTCGTTTTTATTTGGCTCAAAAAATAAGATGACACCTGTTTATGAAATATTGGTTTCTCATTATGAAGCGTATATGAAAAACAGTACTTTTAAATATCAACCTCACATTTATGTGAATAGATTTTAGATTGAACAAAGTTGTGTATGTATCTATAAAGTTTGGAAAATTACAATTCACAAAGGATAATATATTGGAAGCTCTTCATTTTCTCTGAAACATGGAGATACCACAGAGGTTTTATTTTGTAAACCAGATATTCATTTCACCACTATCAAAGACATGTTTTCATATGATATGGAGGACAACAAAGAGACCCCGAACAACGAAAGCAAAGATAATCTGGATTTCCCTCTAGTTGTTTTGTTCACTTTGTAATTTTGCTTACACCAATGTTGAATATTTGACTTCAATGCAATAATCGATACCAAGCAACTTCAACAAATAATCTATATATATAAAAATCACGTGTCTGTTTTTCTGTTTTTCTGTTTTTCTGTTTTTCTGTTTGTTTGTTCCTTATACAAATCCACACCGTTTGACCAATTTGGACCAAACTTGGCACACATGTACTTCTTGATACGGGAAATCTCCTAGGCTAGGTCAAAATAGTCAAATTTCGAAATTTGGTCAAAAGGTCAAAAGTTTTGTTCAAGAAAAATTGGCTACACTGAACCATTCATATTCTGGCAGTCATTTTGAATAATATCTCAAATTTATTTGTTGATGTTCTTGATAATTAGAATAACTCGAACTCATTGATGACTTTACATCATTATATAATCATATATATATATATATATAAAATCTTTTAGGCTTCACAGTTCGGAAGTAACGAGTTCCAAATTGTTAATTAAAGAAGAGTGAATTGTTCAAAAATAGTAATTTTCTTTCCAGTGTTGCCTAGGTGGAGATTAGCAAGCTAAAAAAAACTTTCTTCTTTTTTTGCGAAAAGTTTTTCTTTTGCGAACAAAACTTTTCAGTTTTAACCATTGTATGTTTATCTAAATTATAGCCGTATATTCTCAAGATTTGGACAAGTAATATCATATAAGATCAATTTTATTAATTTCTGATGAAAATGTAGAGCAACACTGAGCCCCTAGAAGCCATTAACCATTATCCTTTTTTTTAAGTTTGGTTTGTTTATCTAATTTCCAAAACTTTTTAGTTTTAGTAAAATATTAGTGTTTACCTAAATTATAGCCTTATATTCTTAAAATTTTGACTAATATATATTAATAAGTAATTTCAAATATTAAGTTTTTGATCAGTTGAAAAATGTTGTGATTATCTAAATTATAACCCTATATTCTCAGATTTTGGATTAATATCATATATTAGTAAGTAATTTGAAATATCAAGTATTTGATCTGTTGATTTGGAGTTTCCCGTTTGTTTTCCATAGTTAATTTTTTTGTATTTGTGAATTGCATTTTATCTCATGCATTTTCTTAACATGAACTATGTCTTCAACATTAACCCATTAACCTGCACAGAACTTTAATAATTTAAATACTTTTAGTTCTTTAACGTACCACCTAAAATCATCTATGCGTGACATGATATTTAAACATTTGGGTCATTCCATGTCAAATCAACCCAAAAAAATAGGATTTGACATCCATGATCTCAGATTTTAATGAAACTTGGCATGTTCATTCCTTTCATGGATATAAGTAAGAATATAAAATAGTTTTTGTCAATCTCAAATAGTTTAATTTCATGCCCTGCTAAAGTATTTCAAATTTTGCAGTTATCATCGATTGGACAAAAGAAGTGCACTTAGTTCTAAAATATAAATCATACCTATCGACCAATGTTGATGCCATTTTCTATGACAATACTTCAATAAATATGGAAGCCAGAAAAAAAAAATAATGTAAGCATAAAGTTATTACAAATGTTCTGAAAAAATCCTGAAGTGTTAAAATGCATTTTGTAAAAATTAAATATGGCGTTCCACACTAAGTGGAATATCATCAAACGATAAAAAGAAAATCACTAACATAGTTTTTTATTATTATTCCAAAAGGTATACACTATCACATGAAAAAATAAAATGTATGGTTTTTTCACTCTTTAATTTTTTTCCCCGTTAAATACAAAAAATTGTTCAATTAAAATTTTAGCTAACAATATATTATTTTTTATAGTACAGCGATTTAATTTTAAAAACTATAAAAAATAACCCAAAGCTATTCAGAATGAAAACTACATGTACAAAACATTCATTACTTCAGTGAAGGGTTTGCTGGGCAATATAAAATGAAATACAGCTTAATTTTTATCACATGTAACTGCACACCAGTAACTAACATTAAAATTTGAAATATTAAGTTTTTGATCTGTTAACTTGCTGGTTTCAGTTCGTTTTCCATAGTTGAATTTTTGATTTGCGAATTGCATTTTATCACATGCATTTGCTTAATAAAAACTATGTCTTTAACAGTAACCCATGGACTGTCCGAACTTATAGCAGGCTCAATATCTACTTGGCTCATACGGAGAATTGTAGTGTTTGTCATTAAACTAGATGCAACATTAGCAAACTCTACTGAGTTTTTTACATTTTTAGTTTCAGATTTGCTCATAACTTCCATTAGAGACCAAGGATTTTACTCTTTCTCCCACCCTATCTACTGCACGTTTGTCATGAGCTGTAGTAAAATATTTCTGCTAAAACTTTTTGTGAAATTTTTCTGAATGTATGTAAAGCAATCTTGACATATATTTATTTTTAAACTGAGACAATGGATTATTACTGTAAATAATTTCATTTTGACAAATCATAATTTTTTATTATTATATCATATAATCTTATCAAAAGTGCGTATACAGAATTCATACCTTTATGTTTAGTATCGGAAGAAATGAGAAAAGTAGTGCATTTGTTTTTGAAAAATAATGCTGCTGTAAATAATTGAACAGTTTCTCAGGACCACAATCCTGATTGAATTCTGTTTTAACAATCGCAAGAATAAGCCATTGCAAGAACGGACGTTTTCTTTTCATTAATCAGTTATTTTATTTTATTTAATTCATTTATATTCATTCTTTTTTTTTTATTTCTTTCACCTAATTTGTAATTTTGATATTATAATTTGTTTCTTTTTCAATATTATTATTTTTTTTGTGTGTGTGTGTGTGTGTTTAACGGCGCATCTACAACTTGGCCATTAGCGCCGGGCTATCTATAGGTTGCCACCCTTTTATAATGCCAACAGCACGTGGTCGGTCACCCATTCAGGTACTGACCATTTCAATATTATTATTACTATTTTTATTTGTATTATAATAGTTGTTATCATTACACTATCATATTTCTCTATTTTAATATTATTATTATTATACTTTTAAAACTCAGGAAAAAAATATAAAAAAAGTGTATATTACTTTGATTGTAATGCAGGGAGTATTGGAAGATGGAACCTGCAGAATCTAAATGAACTCCCTCTAAATAAACTCCCCCCAAGCCATTCAATTTGTTCCTCATATAAATCCACAGCTTTCAAGCGATTTTGAACAAACTTTGCACACAGGTAGGGGTTCATATGGGGAGTGTCATAGGCTAGGTCAAAATCATCTGTCAGCTGTCTGTCTGTCTTTATTTTCCTTATACAAATCCACACTGTTTGACCAAAGTTGACCAAACTTTGCACACAGGTAGGGGTTGATCCGGGGAGTGTCATAGCCTAGGTCAATATAATCTACCAGCTGTATGTTTGTTCCTTACAACTATATAATATAAAGTTGGTGTAGCATGGCACACTGGGTAACAGCTAGTAATTTATAAATTTCTGTACTAAATTAACATGGTGTAGCACCAAAACTCATTCTCCTGTGAAAAACGTTGTCTCCTAGAAACTATGTGTTGCTTGTATTAATGTAATATTTAATCGTAGTGTGATTTTTAAAGTTTCGTTTTTAACGTTTTTTCTGTTTTCCTTCTAATCTAGAATTTTAATACTCGTTCTGCAGTTAAAAACGTAAGTAGCTGCTAGGTTGAATTCTCCAAGAAAAAACAGATTTTTGGCGGTAAAGTGATCAAAATTCAAGAGCTTCATTCAGAAGCCTAATTCACTTCACTGTTTCTATTTCTGATAGTTTTACAGCCTTCTAACACACACACAAAAGTAATTAGAAAAAATCAACTCTACTTCTGATTTTTTTCTGAAGACTCATTTAGACAAACTCATTTAAATGTAAATAATCTGTAGGAACAAAGATAAATAACTTTAATGGGACAAAATTTAATCTGAAAATTCAAGATCGTTTTTTCCCGACTCAGATGCTTATCGAGGTTTTGGTCGTAACGTTTATAACTTATTTCCATTTTTTCAGTACCCGAAACATTACAAATAGTTATTTTATATTTCTGAAATCACTGATAATATTATATCAGTTTTTTTTTATTCGATTCTCTATGTCAGATTATCTTTAAGTACATACATTTACCATGGTCCCGATTAATGAAAATCTGCGTTTGTTGCGATTTGTTCTCTCCAAAAGGTTTTATTGTGGACGGATTCTGCTGGTTAACACGCTTTACGTTCTGTTTTATATAAAGTATTTTTATGTTAAGTTCCATATAATTGAAATTTTGGTTTCATGTATCAACCCTCCCATATATTCAACATTTAATAAATGAAGACAAAATCGGTAATTTCTGTTTTTTTTCCTATCTCAAGAAAAGAAACGATGTATTTTTAAATACTGCCTCCTAGGTTAAATTATTAATGCGATTTAACCTTATGACCGCTACATTCAAATTGCGGGCGTTGTACGGGACGCACGGAATTAATTTGGCCAGTGGAGCAAGCTTCACGCTTAGAACATTTCGTATTCCTCTACGTCCCTTTAATGGTTTCTGAGGTAAGTCCTAATAGAGAATACCGAGGCAAGTTATACATCACATACTATCTAGTGGCGAACAAGGGTAACTACCAGAATAACAAGTAAAGCCCCTATGTAGGGTGAGGAATCAGTTTTACTAGAAAACATAAGTGTCAGCCCGCACAAGCGTGGGGAGAGCGTCTTTGTCAGTCCGTACTAGAGAGGGAACAGCGGAGAAAGTGTTAATTTAGCGAATTTTGTCTAGGATATTTCTTGGGAAATACAGGAGAGAGAAGTCTCGATAAGACTGTTACGGTAATCATTGATGATATCTTAATTAGTTTATATAAAAAAAAAATGAGATGAAATGAAAAATTATCTTGACCTATAAAATGCATAAAAGTGGGTACTTTTTTTAAGAATAGATTTCAGGTTAAGAAAGAGAAAGACGAAAAGTGAGAAAAAGTAATGAAGACGAAGGAAAGGCAGGCTAGGCGTAGGCTTGAAATGAGAAAGGGCTTCACGAGGTCCCTTGAGGAACACCAGATTTAACCTTCTTGTAATACCCCAGCCAATTTCTTCTCTCACTTCCTCTTTCACTTCCTTCAAGAAAAACATTTCAATTCAGTAATTTAGTAATAGCACCGGCATCACTTACCATCTCTTACTCTTATTTACCCCTCTCGCTCACACACTAATTCAATTTTACCACTCCGGAGAAAATTTCTTCTTGAGAGGGTTGAGGACTGTAAATGAAGTCTTGACGAATTGAGTGAGGGGTCGATTTGAAGTAGGGGTGGAGAAGAGGGAAATCTGAATAGAATTTAATCTAATTCAATAACAGAGAGGAAAAATTGAATGTATGAAAAATGGTCCAAGTTTTTTTTTTTTTTTTTTTTTTTTCAATAGCCGACGAATAATAGGTATAATTGGAAACGGTTCACTTGCTAAATACCAATTCACTTAATTTTTTCTTCTAATTATAAAGTTATTAAATGTTATGAAAGAGCCATTTTTTTCATAGTTCAGATTTTTCTTGTTTTTTTTTCTGAAAAAAAAAACTGTTCAATAAAGTTCTTTGTATTAATCTATTATATTCAGTCAATGCACTTTTCATTACATATTGCATGCTCTGAAATAATTGAATCTTCGAGAGGTTTGAGTTAAATATTAGTATGGAAAAATTTGCATTTTTCTTTCTTTTAGTGGAACCGTTAAAGCTATAATTAACATCGCAGAAATTTAACTAATGACGGCTATTTATCCATCAACCCTAATTAAAATTATTTTAGTTAATAAATATACCATGATATTATATATCTGTACCCTGGAGGAAAAGGACACCATATCACATATTAGTAATTGTTCAGGAGAGCCAGTTTTTAATAACTATGAATTATCAATATTTGTTTCTTCTATACTTATAAAAACAGATTAAAGAAAATTTTTCACATTGTTATTGTCACTGATAGGTGATTGGAAGTATTGATCATAGTCAAGCAAATCCAAGTCCTCCACATAGTGTCTTGTACCTCTAATGAAAACAGATATGATTTTATTTTTCACTGTCTTATCTTCGTTATTTATGGGAACAGGACATAGTGCTCTATACCACTATATGGACCAAAAACTCCACATTAAGAACATGCTGTTAAGTCAAAAAAATTTACATCGTATCCTTTACCTCCGAGGTACAGATATATATTGTTTTTCGCGATTTCACTTCATCAAGTTGTCAATGTAACTAGAAAATCTAATGAACCAGGATTTGATCAGAATATAATTTGTGACTGACTATTCAAGAGATGTTTTCAATAATTGAAAATAACCTCAATTATTGAGGTTTAATGTTTTGCATTTTGAACACAAGAGAATCTTGTATTTTGGTACTGGCTGATGTCTTTAGAAAAATCATTCTATATTTTTAGTATATACAATTTTATGGTATTTGTCACGATTTTCATTCATTTTTCCTGGCATGATATGTTTGTATGTCAAGAGTATTAAGAGTATCAAATTTGAACTTTTCTTTAGTAATAAAATTATTTGTAAAGCTAAACTACAAAAAAAAAAAAAAAAAAAAAAAAAAAAAAAGGAAGAATATTCTCATAACGTGTTCGTGCACGATTGATTATTACTCGTCATCTGAATGTGTTATATAACGAATTTGATATTTTTCTCAAATTTCATTCCACACTAAATGCCGTACTAAGTACGAAATCATTCGCAGGTAATCGGAGTATCTACGAAAATTCCGAAAAAAAATGCTGAACCAATCGCACCGTAACATGATTTTATGCCAGCGGAAATGGAAAGAGTGTATTTAAACACATAAAACTAGTAAAAATCATTATTAGGAATGTCAATAAACTTTCAAGTACATATTTCTTTTTAGTTTCTTGATATTTTAATAATCGACGCATGGAAACATGACACTTGTGGCTAAAAATATGTATATATAAATTTAAAAAAAAAACGAATTAAAAAATTACTCAAAAAAAATATGAAGCAACATAAAAAAGTAATAAATGATAAATATTTGAAAAAACAACAGGTTTCACTCAATTGTATATTTTAATGGGCTTATATGCAATATTGTTGTACACACATTGTTATTTCTGTTGGTGGTTTACATTTCATACTACATTTATTTCGTTTTCCACTAATCGAAACCTTAACAGCCCCGAACCAAACCCTACTTTTTCTTCGAAAATCAGTATATGTCATCTTCTATAAATTATGTCCTTGTACTGAGAAAATATTAATCTAAGCAGGTTTTCATTTTTAAACCCAGCCATTCATTCATCTATCGATGGAGGGCTGGGAGTTTTGCCATTAATAACGGATTCCTAACTTTTGAAAGATAATAACAATCAGTTGCACATTGTCGAGAGCAGCTCAAATGAATCGAAGAAGGAGAATTGGATGAGAAAGCAAATATTCGCTGCATCCGATGAATTCACTACGAATGAATGCTGAGCGAAAGAGAAGACTGAACTGAGTTTCAGCAATTCCCCTAATAATGTGAGCCTTTAATGAGAAAGCGATCGTTATTTCCGCTAGGATTTAGGGGCAAAATTAATTCCACAGAGCAGAGTATATCTCTCGCTCATCATTTCCATGATGGCTACTTTCACACTCAATATCGTTCCTGGCATATCTTATATAATATAGTCATAATTTTATCTATTAAAATAGTAAATTATTTTATCCTAAAATTGTAACTTCTCTAAATAAAACATATAACAATAACTGATGTATGCGTAAAACGGGAATGTTTTACGTATGTTTTTACTTCTTTCTGTCATAACACAAAAAATGCGTTTCTTTTATTACTTCTTCCGTCCGTACCTCCGAAAGTATGTGCTCTAAAGATTTATTCAAGGCATCAAATGATTCATTATGAAATTTCTATAACTTCCTACAATTTATAATATAGTAAATGTTATTTTATGCTTCGCAAAATAACAAAGAGTATGAACAATTGTAAAAATTGGTCATTTTATTGGGCTATATATTGCTGACTTACTTAAAGAAAACAATGACATATTAAAAAATACTACAGAATATCTTCAAAACAAAACATAACAATAACTGATGTATGCGTAAATCAAAAAATTCGCGGAAGATATATTTTGTTTCTTAAATAAAATATATATATATATATATATATACATATATATATATATATATATATATATATATATATATATATATATATATATACACATATTTTTTTATTCCTTTTTTCGTTCGTGACTCCGAAAGTAAAACAAAATAAATAAAGCCTTTATTGCACGGAAAAACAAACGAATTAAGAAATTACTTCGAAAGAACAACTAAAATTAAATTAAATCAAATTTGAATTAACTCCGAAAGTATTCACGCTGAAGATTTTTTGAAGGTCTCAAACGATTTGGTATAAAATTTCCTACAACGAAGAACTCTACACATAAATGTTGATATGCCCTAAAATAATTTGTAAAAATAATTATATAAATTAAATATAAGCCAAGGATTAGTGACAAAATTAGAATTGGATTCCGTTCCACACCAATAGCCGAGTTCTCGACATAAAATCCAGCTTAATGGCTAAAATCTATGTTACCAGTTACGAGTAATTCTACTAATATTGGGAAATTTTTTAAATATTCCATACAGTCCAGTCGACGAACAGTTATAGATGGAAATTTTGGGAACACAATTTTTGACTTCGTAACTTTGTTTGTTGTCAAAAGTCCTCGCCCCTAGCCTTTAAGCCGGGGGGAGGGGGGGGGGGGTTTAGAAGGTCCCATTTTTCGGGTTTTCACTTATATTTCGGAAACCCTGCGTCCTAGCGACATGACTAATCTATAACAAATGAAATCTGATTAAATTTCCTACAAGTTCTAATCAATAAAGTTTTTCGAGATATCTTTAGTTTTCGAAATATCCGCTCTTGAAAGTCTGTCATTTTGGGGAAAACACTTTTGCCGCATATTTTTTCCCCGTTTTGACGGGATAACTCTTCAACGATGTACCAAAATAATAAATAACGGTTATAGGGTTGTAGAGTATTGAATTCCCTTCAATAATATATATTACAATACTATTTTATGTATTTTTTTTCAAACGTTATATACGCACACACATGGTCTTAACAAAACCATTGCCAATATAATGGTCAAGATGTTATATAATTGAGTGTGAATAACTGGTCAGAGGCCCAAAATTATATATTTCGTACTATTTATACGTCTAGTACTACCTATATTTACATAATGGAGTATATTTTGGACAATACAATGACTGGAAATGGTGAGAAATTGAACGGTTCATTGGTAGACAGTTGTTGCAAGATATCACGATGAACACTAAAACTGTTTTCACAGTTGAAGGAAAATAAATAAAATAGTAAATTTATATATATTATTGAAGCGACTGGAATGTCCTACAACCCTATAGCTTCAATTTATTTTTTGGGTTCATCATTGAAGAGATATCCGGTCGAAAATAGAAAAAAGTGTGTTTTTTCCCAAAATGACAGACTATCACGAGCGGATATTTCGAAAACTAAAGATATCTCGAAAAACTTTATAGAATAGACCTTGTAGGAAATTTAATAAGCTTTCATTTGTTATAGAATGGTCATGTCGCTAGGACGGAGGGTTTCCAAGATATCGGTGAAAACCCGAAAAATGGGACCTTCTAAACCCCCCCGGCAGAAAGGCTACGGACGAGGACTCGTTGACCCCCTAACTAGCCGAAACAAAGTTATGAAGTCAAAAATTGTGTTCCAAACACTTCCAACTATAACTCTTAGTTTCCTGGGCTGTTAGTCGCTAAATTTCTGATATCACGATCAACACTGAAATTATTTTCACGTTTGAAGGAAAATACATAACATAGCAAAGTAATATATATTATTGAAGGGAATACAATACTCTACAATCCTATGACCGTTATTTATTTTTTGGGTTCATCGTTGAAGAGTTATCCCGTCAAAACGGGGAAAAAATATGCGGCAAAAGTGTTTTTCCCCAAAATGACAGACTTTCAAGAGCGGATATTTCGAAAACTAAAGATATCTCGAAAAACTTTATAGAATAGATCTTGTAGGAAATTTAATCAACTTTTATTTGTTATGGAATAGTCATGTCGCTAGGACGCAGGGTTTCCGAGATATAAGTGAAGACCCGAAAAATGGGACCTTCTGAACCCCCCCCCCCCCCCCCCCCCCCCCGCTTAATGGCTAGGGTCGAGGACATTTGATATGTTCACCTCCTATCCAGCCCAAACAAAGTTATGAAGTCAAAAATTGTGTTCCAAAAATTTCCACCTATAGCTGTTTTTAAGCATTCGTTGCCTGGACTGATAAATGATATTTTGCTTATACACAAACAAAGGGTGTTAGGAGGTTAATCAGTGGACCGTAAGTAAATATAAATGGATGAAAATTAAAATAAAATTTAACTAAGTTAAAACACTTCTAAGAAAGCAACTCTCTTAGAAACAGGATGTGTTTTGTAAAGAGTACATCATGCTAAATGTCTGATTTTGATTAAGTTTTAGATCTATCGAGGAAACATTAATCTAAACCTGAAAGAGATTTAAATTGAAGAGAAAAATTCTACTTCCAGATGATCAAAATGATTTATTAGCACATTTAAAAGGAATTACTTGAATTAATAGATATTGGGAAGACATCCCGTTTTAGCGCGGTTCCTCCCTCCCCCATAGGGAGGAACCCCGCTTATAAGGTTGATACAATGAAACAATCCGGAAGTGCCGACAAGAAAATTTCGCGTTTCAGAACCCCTAGAGACCGAAAATAATGGTGGTTCAAATTTGTATATATATATATATGTATATATTTATTTATATATATATATATATATATATATATATTTGTCTGTTCGCTCATTTCTGGCTTCCCTGATGGTCTGATTTTGATGAAATTTGGTACAAAAATCTGTCGTCCGATTTGAAAGGTCAAGTTCGTTAACCAGCAAAATCCGCCCACTGGAAGATGGCGTTTGGGGCGAAATTCGCGCAAAAAAAATCTTAACGCTTACGTTTTTGAGTTCATAAGCTTGTAAGGGCTCTTTTTATATGCTTCTTGGGCTAGGAAAACGAATGAAACCATTTTCAAGGCGATAGCTTTAACCGTTTTCGAGAAAATTGGAAAAATAGTTTTTGAATACCGTTTTTGGTTTGGGTACTTAGAATCACGGGATTCAGTTGAAACATTATCTGCATGTTCTTCTTTCATTAAAACTAATATGTTGAAAGTTTTGTTACGTTTGGAGTTAAGGAAGGGTTAGAATAAAATATTTTATTAACAGACATGAAAAGTTTTGGGAACTTTGTATACTTTCATTAATATCTCGAACACGGTTGGGAAATCGTGGTAAGTAGATAGAAACTATTTGAAAGCTTACTAAATTTTCTACAAAAAAGATTCTAAAACTATTTTTGATTAGGTTATGTCAATCGGAGAAATAAGTGCTTAAATCTTCAAATACGTCTGTTTTTTTCTTATGAACGGGTTTTTGTCGTTCTTTTTGTAATTTTTGTCTCTTTCCCTTGGTTTTTTATTGCTTTTTATTTTTGTAATTTCTTATGTTGGGAAAATGTATTTGTATGTAAAACAGGATAGGAAAAATGAGACCAATTTTCTGTTGCTAGAAATAATGAAAATTTTGGGAACTTCGTATACTTCCATTAATATCTTGAAAACGATTGAAAATCTTGGGAAGCGAAAGGTTACCATTCGAAAGCTTACTAAATGTTCTACAAAAAAGGTTTTGAGGAAAGTTTTGAAGGATGAAATAAGTGCTTAAACTTTGAAGTAATTGATTTCGTTTATTTCATACGGTTCTTTTGGTCTGTTTTTATTCCTATTTTTTCATTTCTTATAGTTGGATAATGTATTTGACAATAAAACAGATTAATTAAAATAAGAAAAACAATTCATTGTTAGAAATATATCAGGCTGTACCGTATGAAATGTCAGTTTTGGATTTGCCGATTTCCTTCAAATGTCTTGAAACTGTCGAGGCTCCTAATCCGAGTTCTTTGGCATATTCCCTATTGTTTGCTATTGCTTATAGTAGTCAAATGTATTTGCCAATAACACAGGATACGGGCGCTAATGACCTAGAAGTAGATGCGCCGTTAAAAAAAAAAAAAAAAAAAAAAAAAAAAAAAAAAAAAAAAAAAAAAAACAGGATACGTATAATTAGAATATTTTATTTTTGCGGAATCTTGGGATTCTCAGATCCCGTATGAATATCTATTAGGCCCTCTTCGTATATTTTCATTAATATCTCAAAAAGGGTTAGGAAATCGTGGAAAAATGTTTTGAAGAAATGTTTGATGGGGTCGTCACATTAGGAGAAATAAGTGCTTAAAACTTAGTTAGTTCGTTTCGTTTGTTTAAACGGATCTATTTGTGTGTTTCCCGCAGTTTTTTTTTTTTTTTTCACTGCTCGTCATTTTTGTAATTTCTTATAGTAGTCAAATGTATTTGTCAGTAAACAGGATACGTATAATTAGAAGCAATATTTTGTTTGTTAGAATTCGAAGATGCCGTACGAATATCTAGATATTACCTGTGGGTTAATATGTTTTTTGAGTTGAAGCTTTAAAGCCTCAACAGGAATATTTGTGTAATCACCCTTCACAGTTAATTTATTAGAATCATGAGTGACCGTTTTTGTGTCACAACTAACAATCTTTGAAAACGAAGTTTAACTATCCTTGTTATTGTTATTTTCCTTCTGTTTGGCCGAAATTTTCTATTCGTGGTGTAATTCTCCTTGAATTTTTTGACTAGATCAAGAACCTATTTTAAGCACTCTTAAATTCCTTAATTTAATTCAGGAAGTTTATCAAGCTTGACATAATCACTTTTGGGTTAATACGGGTGGTCTATACCGAGTCCTTTGTTTGTAAACACAAAGAGCTTTCTGAGTAACGGTAAAGGGCAGTAAACCTGGTACCTGGAAGTAGACCCTGCATACAGAGAATTGCAATACGAGACCTCATTCATTCTTTCACCAGCTACCGTGTAACACCTTAGACCTGTTTATATTGTTTTACTCAGTGTGAACAAGTGTTGAAAGTGCCTAAAATTTTATATTTTTATTCCTTGTTATTTTTTAATTGCTTAGAGTTGGATAATGTATTTGAAAATAAAACAGGTTAAGAAAAATAAGAAATCAATTTAATGTTAGAGATATGGATTTCCAAGATTTAGCTTTTCAACTGCCTAGCGTCCTTCCTAGGGAGGGTTGTTTGTCTTTGATTTTGGTACTTAGAATTATGGGATACAGTTGAAACATTTTCTGCGTGTTCGAATTTCATCAACACTAATATGTTGAAATTTTTGTTACGTTTAGGGTAAAGGAAGAGTTAGAATAAAATATTTTATTAACAGACAAAAAAAGTTTTGGTAACTTTGTATACTTTCGTTAGTATCTCGAAAACCGTTGACAATCTTGTGAAGCGGAAGATTACCATTCGAAAGCTTACTAAATGCTCTACAAAAAAGGTTCTGTACATGGACGTATATAAAAACAATTTCGGGGGGGGGGGGCTGAGACCATTTCCAGGGTATGGAATACTAAATATTTAGAGCTTGGAATAGTTTTAGGCAACTAAAACGCTATTACACGTAAAATAAAATATGTTTTATGAACTAAGTGATCTTATTTAATTTATTTTTAAGGGTTTTACGAGAAGTTTTCATCATTAATTCAAAATTTCGGGACGGGGCTGCAGCCCCCTCAGCCCCCCCTCATATATGCCCATGCTTCTGTACCCTCTAGAAAGGCTTTATTAGGCATATTTTGTATTGATTTATAGAGCTTTGCTTTAGAATGAGAGCCGGATTGTGTAATTTCCGCATCTGTGTAAAAGTTAGTTACTGTCGGTGTCCCTGACGCCTTAATATCACTTTTATTCGAGATATTCGAGAGGATTTTGACAATTTTCACGAGATATATAAAAAAAAATAAGTTTATTTCTTTTCTAAGCTTATCAAATGGCACTAGGGACATGAACGGAACCGCGCTAAGATGCTGCAGTTCCTGCGAGTCGGACTTTTCATTAGAAGCTAAAGAAAGATCTGTGATTGTGACCCACTTCTTTTTCTCTTGTACCTCTCAAGATTAATGACGTAAAAAGCTCTTATCGTTCTCATCCGTTTTATTTTTCTCTTCCACTTTCCATTCTTACAATTGAAAAAGTTGAATTTGTTAGGCTAAGTAAGATAAACAATAAAATTATACTTCGGAAAGTTTTCCTTGGCTTGATTTGTTGACATTTGAATTTCATTTACATTAAGGACTTAGCATTCAAGGAATTCATAATGTCACTATAAATTGGAATATTTTTCAACAGGTTAAACCATTATTATAAATGAAGTGTAAATATAAAATTTTTCCCCCGTATAATTCTCTCCCCTCCCTTGAAAATTACTTTCCCAACCTGCTTCGGCAATTCTGCTATTCGGGACACCGGGTCAGCTACTAAGGTAAAAAAAAAGAGAAAGTTAAGTCAATAATTGCATTATGTCAAAAAATAAAACTCTTAAAATTCTTTTAATATACACTAAAAAATCACAATGAAAATTACAATTTCAGATTTCTTATTATGATACCTACTTATTACATTTCATTTTATTTTTACTTATCTATTCTAGATTAAGTTTCATTTTTATTGTAGTACTTTATGATACACGATATTTTTTGTTTGATTAACCTGGCGCGAAAGCAAACAGGGCAGATGGTTTTCCAACACGGTAACAGGTATCATACAATTGACCATGCGCGAAACATGGGTTTTCTAGATTAATACCACAAACACTTAATGACTGCCCACAGAATTTGTTTATAGTCAAACTGAGTTCATAGGTCCAATAGCAACACAGTTGTAGGCACTGTAATCAATTGACAGCTGCTCGATTCAAACTTGCACCATTATTAGTCGAATGTCGCGCTTCACACGTCTGTCTTAACCGAATTCTTTCACGATGGTTGCGATCTTCAAGTTCCTGGGCAGTACGATTAGATTGTTAATTAATCTGATGCGTTGCATTTCGGGTTCTTTTGCCTAAATTTGTCCGCCGCCTTATAGGATGCATATTTAGTAAGTCACAAACACACACCACTTTTGTAATTTTATAGAAATTTGTGCCTATCACCTAGTGATTTCATTTTCTTATTTATTTAAATTTTAACGTCCATTATTATTAACTGAGAATTTTAGGACGGTTTATCTACAGGTTACCACCCGGTTCTAGCCTGAATAGGGCTGATGCCTGTTCTTTTTTCTAACGAAAAGCTACCACCCCTAGTGGGAATTGAACCCACGACCCTTGGCACGAAGTGTTAAGTTCTCAAGTCTTAACACACACGGCCAACGGGCCTCCACATGTTCTTATTATTACTGTTATAGTTATAAACTTAAATAAAAACGTATCTATTTTAAAACAATATAAGCAAAGAGTGAATTTTTCATTATACACAAATAACCTAATAATAATACTTTAACTGCTAAAAATATATTAATTGAGAACATACGTTTTTATTGAAAAATGAATTTGCGTTAACGAAGTAAATAACACCCGAAAAATGTTGTTTTTAGACTTTTTCAGGTAATTTATTAAATTTTTCTCTCCGTAAGAACCATCCTCGTAGTTCAAGGAATATTATAAAAAAAGAATTATTGAAATCGGTTCAGTTGTTCTCGAGATTTGCGCTTACCAACACATTTAGCGATTCATTTTTATTTTTATTTATTTGTTTCAGACCCGTAACTTAGGCGATGGTCTGTTTTCATAGGTCTATAATATTAAAAATCAGTCACAGTCTGGAAAATGAATAAAAAAAAATTAAAAAAAAATAACAAAGAAAAAAAAAAATAATAATAAGACGAAAAAAATAAAATAATAACTAAAAAAATATAATAATAAAATATGTAATCAACAATATGAAAAAATAAACATAAAAATGAGATAAAACAATAAGCAATAAGATAATATAAAAAAGTTAAAAAATAAGTGCCTAAAAATAAATAATATAAATACAAATTTTACTTTTGTTCAGGAAAAATGTTAATTTAAAGCTTGTTGTTGAATTTAAGACTTAACTTGAGGTTTTTTAAATTCGAGAGTAAATGTTGTTAGTCTTTAAATGTTGGAGTATTGTGTAGATGTGAGGACTACCTGGTGATAATATGTCAATTAAGCTATGTGGTATTTGCAAGTTGTCTCTCAGTCTACAGTCTATACAGTCTGTCTGTCTTTTGCATTAGATATCCATGAGTTAGTAAGCAGTGTCCAATTCTAAGCCTGGTTAATACTACTTGTTCCCGTGTTGTGAGGTTTTCGTTTAACCAGGCTCTTGTTGTGTTTTTAACCTGTCTTAACTTGTTTTCAGATTTAGTCCATTCTTTTTGCCAATCGTCCAATATGATGTTTTGTGCTATGATACATAAATAAAAAAATTAAATAAATGAAAATATACCAGCAGTATACGTTTGTACCAATTTTACCATACTGTACTAAGGTTATCGCAAATTACGGTATTATATGTGGACATTTTAACACTTAAATAAACAAAACATTTTTGTTTTTAATAAAACATTTTTTTTTTTTACTTTAGGGTAGTGCAAAACACCTGCCAATCTGTACTTATTGTATTGAAAACAAATTGGTTACAAGAAATAGAATGGGACATATCTGATAGATCCTACTAATTTGTGAGCCCCATCAAAACATTGCGCAGGTAGAGGATCTAAGTAGGACATATATGTCCCTCTGTGCATTAAAGGGTTAAGGGTTAAAAGTCATTCCTGAATAGGCGTCTTAGGTGTAAAACAGGTGGAGGATTAATTATTATGAAAGTTACTATGGAGATGTAGATAATTATTACTTAATAAATTTATGCGTAATACTTTTTGTATACATTGACATCGTAACCATCTAAGGCGTGCTACCTGTTGTTCGGCCTACCACGTTTGAAAAAGTGAGGGATACAAGAAAAGAACGATAGACGACCGATTTTCTCTTGAATATCATGTGGTCTGAAAGCTATTGTAACAAGAGACTGGTACGATAAATGCTTCACTGACCAATGTCGGCTTCCATGCCATCGGTTTGAACAATGGATTTGGTATACAGATGGCCAGGAAAAGGTACAAACTTTCTGACATCGTTGCATTCCACTGTCCAGTTTTAACACTATTAGCCAAGCACAAAGTTATTCAGTTAATAACTTTTAATTTGTATATTATATACAAGGTACTCAATCAAGAATATATATATATATATATATATATATATATATATATGCGTGTGACTGAGACTAACAACATCCGCACCAACCAAGAGCTGATTCTAACAAAAGACCGTTTTCTAACCGAAAATGGGTCATTTGGAAGTTTTCCACTCTTTCCTTTTCTTGGTAGAATCTTTGGGGATAGACTTCTTGATAGAATCATTACGTAAAATACAGTGGACGTTAACCGAGGTTAAGCAGCGGCGGTGGGGCGAGCAGTTTGAATTACAAAAAGATGGCATCCTATTTTAAGCCTGACGCTAATATATTAGCAGAATATAAGGGGTTAAAAAATATGCTTCCTGGTTGGAATTTTATGGAAATCTTTGACACAAAAACAACAAAAATACTTCCTAACGTTATGTTGGTCAAGGCTCACATTTTAACTGTAACAGTTGCACTTAAAATGCATAAAAATACATGGGATGTGTAGAATAAACAATAAACTCCCAGATCGTAGGGTTACTTCGATGTGAAAAAATAATGCACTATTTTTTAGGAGCAAAAGACAAGAAAATAGTGAAAATACTTAATAATGTGTTGCTGCTCAAGCTGGAATAACAATAAGAAATATATTGGACAGATACTTTGGGCTTGAACTTTGTCCAGGCTCTATTTTATTCCTTCGAGAAAATTAATAGAACGCTTTATTGCTGTTTATGATTATTAACGCCGAGAAAACAAGCAATGTTAATAACATAGCTAGACTGTAGGAATTCCCTACTAATGCAGAAGACCCACAGGATTCACAACTCTTGGAAGATATTCCTAAGGAGGTTGGACTTAAATAAAGTTTCAGTCTTAATGAGGAAGGCAATGTGTCCTTTCTGCTTCAGCTTTTGTTACAGAAGATTTATTGCAGGAGACATCCTCGTTCTGAGCTCTTCTAGTTTACGAGGCGGAATGTCTAGGGAAGATTTACCATGGTTTCTTGAGATTTAATTGCATCAAGGAGAGAATAGTAACTCAAGATAGTTTATATGAAATCTCCAAAGATAGCTTTTTATGGAACTTGTTAGACTAGAGATGCTAATGGAAAGCAAAAGCTAATTAATTCAAAATTCCGCCATACCGGAGCTGCAAATCTCTCAGAAATTTCGTTATTTCCTGCCACATTGCTGAGATTTATTTCTCGGATTTACAATCCCGCAATAAAAAGATTTTATCGTTTCATTGTAATATATTAAGATCGGCACTCTAACCTAAATAATTTTTCCTCTATCTACATGACTTCATTTCACAAAACCGGTAACAACGGCATCGAACATCACATTTCAAGTGAAATAAATATCACGACGATAGGGAAACGCATTCACGTATGTGAATGCGCAATGGATTTCTCGTTCCTCCCCGCGCAATTGTAACACATTCAGTGTCCTGCTCAAGATACTACTTAGAAAATGTATTTTCAACGAGGACAAAATTATATTCGTTATCAACAGCTGACGCAATAATTAAAAGAAAACAAAAATTAGCTCTTGAGTAAACCCCATTCCTGGGGATCGATTTTGCTTATTTTCACAACAAATACTTTTCATTAGTCTGACACGATGTTATAGTGTTTCCGTCCAAAAGAACAAAATTACGTTTCGAGCAAAATAATTTTGTGTCTGGGTTAACCACCAATCCTAACAAATCTATTCGCTAATTTTAGCAACACATCATTCTCATTAGATAGTTGAACCCGTTGTAGGTATAGAAGTTATGTTGATAGAAACCAACTATGAGTTTTTTCAATAATTTAACCTATAATAATTTGGTTCTAACTAAACCTCCTTCGCCAGATGGACCAATTTTTATGGTTAAAGTACTCGTTGAGTGGTTTTCATGGGAATTCTATATACCACGTTGCGTGGTAAAAAACAAAAAACAAACACGAATTGTCGCCGCTAACCGACACACACATATTTTAATACATATCTGCATCGACGAACCTTATCATTGTGCAGATTTCAAATAACAAATAAATAAATAAAAATTACATACATTTTAATGGAGGACTTTGTTGCATACATTTTTCACATATCCTTTTGAGAGTGCAACCTCAATAGTTACGTTCCTTAGGATAGTGCTAAAAATCTCGTGGATCTTTGATTCACGGCTTAAACTATCAAAATCAAAACTTATGTCCTATCCACAACAAATTGTATTTTAAAAATACAAAGATGGGCTCTAGAAAATACCATTCAAAGTTAACGTCGATTCTGAATAACTCGTCTCTTTGGTAGCCATGGATAATCGCAACAGAGGCACCTGAAGAGGGGGGATGGATGATATGTTAATGAATATTTTCAGGCAAAAATAAAACAGACTGACAAAACTGCGACAATTATATTTTGAATAAATATTATATTGATATATAATATCATTATATATTATGAAGGCTTCAAGGAATTTTCCTGCTTCTGATAAGGAAGGGAACACATCACCGCATCCTATATCGCTATTGCTGCTGATTTAATTATGAACGGATAATCAGGATTTAAGTTATTCAGCATATCCTGGATTACACCGCGCATAATTAATACAATGGAAACAGTTATGCAGCGCCAAATAATAATATACTTGCGGAAGGTTGTAATATGCCAGTAGAAAAAAATATATAATTTTTTTACTTCTATTTTTTTTTTTTTTTTTTTTTAGTATAGAAGAGAATAGAATATCTTTTATTTCCTAAAGCTCGTAATTGAGACATGGACACGTCATATAATAATAAATATTAACAATAACATAAATAATACATTTACAGAATTCACTCAGGATGCCAGTGTGGGTACTTAATCCATCTCAAAAAATTCTTCAATTGTGTCATTTCCGGAGTATTTTTTTTTCAATTTCGATGTAGGACTTTTGCTCGGCTGGATATTTCTTAATTCCGGAGGGAGGGAATTGCGCAAAACAGACCCACATAATTTCACTCCTTCCCTTTAAAAAGCTGTGATATGTATCTCAATTTTTATTTTTATTTATTTATTTATTTACGGAGCTTCACAAAAGCAAGGCGATTCGCTCACATAAATGGTTAGTAAAAAAAAAAGGAATAAAAAACAATTTAAAATTTATACAAAAAAAAATAAAAATAAAAAAATAAATGAGAAAATAAAGAAATAGATGAAAATAAAATATACAAGAAAAATTACACAGTTAATTAATTTTTATTTTAACTTTTCGTCCTGTAGAATTGTAAGCTGTTGCTAAAATATAGAGCGAGGGAAGTGTTAGTATTCCTAGTTCTTTAAAATATTTACTTATTGATTTTCTTCTTCGTAGCTTCAATTTATGTCTTATAATCATCATGGTATTTTAAAAATTTGGTTGGCTTGTAATTTATTTCCCCATAATTCTATGCCATATAGTTGCGATTCAAAAATCCTATAATAAAGATTCACTAAATCGGTTATGTTTAACGACTTTGATACATTTTTTCTCATGAAGCATGAAGTCTTAACTTTTCTTTTTCTAAATCGCCCAATTGCTTAGTATAAGACGCCCAACAGCGCATCAAGAATTAGGCTATTAACACCAGGCTTTTTACATGTTGCAAACCTTGTTTGTTTGTTTGTTTATTTGTTTTTTAGGGCAAAGAACAACGTGGCTATCATTGCCCGAAAACTTAATTTTAAATTTTAAATGTTGCAAACCTTTTATATTTCCAACACCATGTGGTCGGAAAGAATACTTTAAAATAACTTTTTAAAATACCTAATTTTGAGTTACTTATACAATTAAAATACCGTAAAAACATTATCTGTTGAACTATGTCAAATTTGTGATTAAATAACTACTTTTGTATAACTGCTTTTAAAGTTTTGTTTTTATTTATTCGGAAAAGTCATTACCTATGAAAAAAAAAAACACGATTGGTTTATTTTATTTTCCGAAATAACGATAAAAAATGAATACAAAGCCACTAAAAATGCATTATTTTTAAAATAGAAAGTCGAGAAAGAAAAAGGATTTTTTTTCTTATTAAGAATAAATGTAAAAAATAGCAGTATTTGCTAATATTGATATATTTAATTAATTCCAATGCAAGATCTATGAAGTATCTGGTATTATAAAATTGTGACCGTATTTAGTAGTTCGCTTTTTATCAAAATGTTTAATTACATTTCCAGATCATTCTCGCCTCATCAGAAACAATTAAAAATGATTTTATGAAAGCTAGCCTTTGGCATTGCCAAGCCAAGACTGATAAGATTATTCATGGGTAAACAGATCACTTACTCAGAATAGATTTTAACATTTTAGACCTACTTGTGAAGCACGAGCGTGACGGAAGTTGGTTTTCCTGTAATTTCAAATTTATTATTTTGTTTTTTTTATGTCTACTCGTATTGCGTCTCTAGTGTAACAAATTCCATAAAAAGCTATCTTTGGGAATTTCGTAGAAACTATCCTGAGCTCTATTCTCTCCTTGATGGAATTAAATCTCATGAAACCATGGTAAATCTTGCCTAGACCTTCCGCCTCGTAAACTAGAAGAGCTCAGAACGAGGACGTCTCCACTAGCAGCAATAAATCTTCTGTAACAAAAGCTGAAGCAGAAAGGACACATTGCCTTCCTCATTAAGACTGAAACTTTATTTAACTCCAACCTCCATAGGAATATCTTCCAGGATTTTTGAATCCTGCGGCTCTTCTGCATTAGAAGAGCATTCCTACAGTCTAGCTATATTATTAACATGCTTGCCTTCTCCCCGTTCATAATCATAAATAGTTATAAAGCGTTCAATTAATTTCTACGAAGGAACAAAATACAGCCTCAACAAACTTCAAGTTCAAATTATATGTCTAATAAGGTTCTTATAGTTATTCCGGCACGAGCGTCAACACATTATTGCGCCTAAAAAAGAGCGCCTTGAGCAACCATCCATTAGTAAGACTTTTCGTTGTTGTTTGGTCTATTGGAGACATTTTTCCTCGGGATTTTCATAGGAATCATCCAGATATCCACCGATTTATTTTAAAATAAAGTAAAAAACTGCCTAATGATTGTAATAATAAAACAAAATAATAACTTAGTTTCGAAGCAAACCTCTACTCCTAAAATAGCCTATTTTTACTACGAATCTTCCTTTTTAGGCGAGCTGAGTGTAGTTACAATGAAACAAAAAATGTTATTGTTAGAGAAATGTTAGTAATTTTTGTTTGGATTATAACTCCTCCCTTCCGGGTAGAAAGAAATTCTCGGAAGTGCGTGTGTATACATATACCACTATTTTTTATGAGATTATTTTTTTTATGTTTTTGTTTTAACGCTTAAAAAAGAAAGAAGGGATACAAAGAGAGAGATAAAAGAAGGCATATCCAGATTCAAGTCGGTTGATTTATTCTTATCTCAGAATTTATATTCAGCTCGTTGAAATTGTAGAGCGGCCGCCCCAACACCAAATATAAAACACATTCCCACTCGGCATACGTAATGTACAAAGAGCATTTATCTATTTCACGAACAATTTATTTTAGGCTAGTCGTAGAAGTATACGTTGCTAGCAATGATAGGCTATTCTGTATATCTGTAGTAGAAGTTTTTTAAAATTTAATAAACTCACATGAGATCATTCACCATTATCTGCTGGTTAACAACCTTGACCTTTCAAATCCAAGAAAAGATTTTTGTACTAAATGAGATCAAAATCGAACCGTTTAAGCAGTTATAGAGGAACCAGACATATGCATATACATACTTTTATGTATATATATATATATATATATATATATATATATATATATATATATATATGATAGTATGATCACATTTAGTACAAAATCTTTTTAAAAGTACATACATATGTACAAATTTGAACGACCATTATTTTACAAATCTAAGGGTATTGAAACGTGAAAAGCTAAATGGGCAGAATACGTACTGAAATTAGAGAAAAATAAGTGACCATAACTTATTTAAATAAATAAACTTGTATAATAAATATAAATACCAGGCACTGATTACATTAAAAGTAATTGTATAAAATTACAATAGTCTGGAGCAGAAGTTGTTTAGTTTCTCTTTCAAGATGAAGTTTTCCCCAAATCATAATTTGGTGATAAGTATAACTTATAGATATGAGGTAATTCATGTTATGGAGTTCAGTAATCTATTATTTTTTTTCAAAACATAAGGGTGCAAAACGCACTTTTCGGAGTTTAATTCCTTAACATTCCTTACATTGTTTTTATTAAATTTGAATATGAATTCTTGAGAAATTCGTTCCTATGTTGACTATGAAATATTTCATTCCATAAACGAAAGAATACAATAGCTACTGAAAATCTACAAGAGATATGACGTGTATGGAAGTTATTTTAAATAATTCTTTGAGGGCAATTTACAGCAATCTAGTTGTCATTAGTGTTCATACATTTTAGGGTAAGGAATCGTGGAAATCAGGACGCCTTGCCAAAATCAACAAGTTTCCTCTGCATTTATGAAATAGATGCAACCAACATACCACCATATTCAAGATGTCTCTCGGGGGAAAAATGGCTTGAAGCCAACAATTACGTATATCTTCTTTCTAATAAAAGAAATGTTTATTTTCAGTTTAAATAGAAATGAGTTTAGGCACCTTTTCTTATAGTATTTTGTTTTTATTTTTTTTTTAATCAGTGTTTTGTGAAAATAACAGCGTATAGAATACAAATAATTAGATAACAATAAATAACTGGAGGCCCGGTGGCCGTGAGTGTAAAGGTGTGAGCACTTTTAGGCCCTTAAAACCTTGTCAAGAACCTAATTATACCCTCTCACTTATTTCTTTATTTCCAACTTGGTCAATTTATTTTTAACAGATGTCCGCAATGGCGATCGGATTTATTATAAAATATCTGGTATTTAAAGATTGAGACCCTTAGGCCCGGTGCACACTGAAGAAAAGGATTTCATGAAGCCTATTTCATTGAAGCGTGCACATAGAATAATTTTATCAGTTTCGTGATGGATTCAGACGATGATGCACCTACTAAAAGTACTAGATTCACCCGATGACTAGGGATCGGCAACACTGCAGTTTTCTTGTAGCTTGCCAACTAAAACACAGATTCTGATAAATTTAAGGATTTCCTAGGTTGTCGAAGCCAGTTTTTGATTACTTTTTAGAGCTGGTAGATCCACTGATGAAATGTGAATCTGAAGCAATAGGAAACCGATTTAATGAATTTCATGAAACCAATTTAACGAATTTCCTGAAACCCGGTTTCATGAAATCGGTTTCATGAGACTATATGTTTTTTTTTCTATCGCTTGCAAGCAACTTGAGTTCAGGTTTCTAATAAACTCTCTGATGACGTAAAACGATCGGGATTGTACCCATGGACTCTATGTAAGTTAAAACGGGTATATGCGTAAGTTATAGTAAACTGGCCAACTTGGAAATGCACAATTCAAATAGCCTAAATGTCGTAGCACGAAAAAAACGACCTGGTGTAATTCGTAAGTAAGTTTCGATAAGCAAACCCGTTCTTTCGAACAAAGGCTGAAGAAATATCAATAGATTAATTTTTACGAACCACATAGCAAGTGATAAGCAATACCCGAAAATACTTTTCTGGTGCGACGACATACAAGTGCCACCTACATTAGATTTTACATTTATTGAGCGTTTTGAGTAAGAACTTTAAACAATGAGTATATAAGTGGATAGGATGGTGTTATCGTCTTACATTATGCATAAAATGTATGAGAGATGTTAAGGATTTGTTTCAAGCAGATATTCTCTAATGCGGGTTTCCGTTTAGCCCTGCTCCCTGTGTTCCGCACACCTCAAGTGTGAAATAATCCTTCCACTCCCTTCAATAATGTAGGAGGGGTTCTCACCAGAATAAGCGGCTTATCCTCAATCCCTTTCCTGGCTCACTATAATCATATTGAAGATTATAAAATCGAAAAACGACTTAACATGCTTAAAGCGGTTTTAAGCGGTAAATCTTGATAAGTCTTTAAGGAAGGTATTATTTTCTTTTGCTAGTAATAATTTGTATCTGGACTACACGTAGGTTCGATTTGTATGATGTTCACAAAATAGGTTCGAGCATTACATACTCAGCAGAAAAAGCTGGCCACTTTTAGTATCTTTAAGTTCGCTTGTCGACTATGAGGGATGTTTTTGTTAGTAATCTGCAGAGAACGGAAGCACTGATTACACTAAAAATACCCTTTAGTATAATTAGGACAGAGGAAATAAAGCTCATTATAGCCATTCGAGACAGGGTTTGCAATGCCTGAAAGAGTTAGGACATTTCGCCGTACAGGAGGTTGTAATGCTTCTTTTTAAGAAGTCATTCTGCGTGGAAAACGTTTGTAAAATCAATAATTAGGTTCTACAAAAAAAATCCTGATTTTTTATTATTGATGATTTGTGCATTTTTTAAATAATAAGTATTTGTTTAGCAATAATACTTTATTCATATAAAGCAAATACCATCTAATTTTTACTATAAATTAACAGATTTACTGGTGTTTGCGGACAGAACAGACAATATTCGGAGGGTCCAGTTTTTATTTATTTTGTTTTTTTGTTTTTGAGTGTTTAGCGAGGGTCATTTAAAGTAACTAAAAATTATGACCGATTGGTACACTAATAATTTGGTTGCAGAGTAGACCCTTGCTTGTAAAAGATCGATTTTGATTATCGAAAACGTCCTTACATCTGTTGTGGTAAAGACTTTGGCAGAGTGGACGATTTTTCTGCCACTTTGTACGAAAGGATTACAAATGAAACCACGTTACATGTAGATAAAGATATTAATACGGTCAACTCTTCCTTAACCACCATTCCCAAAAACCGGAGTGTCTTTATGAAATATAATAGGACAAGCACGTTATAGATAAGGTTCCTCTTTAGGTTCAAAAACGTCTGTCACGCAGAAGCTGCATAACTAAGCACTTTCCTCAGAACATGAATAGTTTTCTCTTTTGTGTTAGTAATGAATATCTGACTCAGCGAAAAGCAGAATCCGGATATAGTACCCACGTTCAGCGCCCCTAGTGGTAGAAGTAACGATGCCCTAGCCTGTTTGGTGAATTACTTCAGAGTAAACCCCAACTTCTAATGAGCCGATTTAGTTTATTTTTAATACATACCTTTGTATTTAGATGCCCTCGAAGTATACGGAGTTTCCTTACAATACAACAGGAATTACGACCGGCCTGTTGTATTCCGCCAATTAGTTATTTGGGTCCGGAGTAAATGACCCCTCCGAATAAACCGATTTAGATTATTTTTACAAGAAATTTATTTCTTTGGATGAGCACAACGAATACAGAGTTTCGTTAAAATATAACGACAATTACGGTCGGTGTGGGCTAATCGCTGATTTAGCTCCGGAAAAACCCCGCCTCCAGATGAACTGATTTTGCTAGTTAACGAACTCGTTGGATAGTTTGATAGGGGAATGCTATATATAATGTTTTGTGGCGAAAAAAAAAAACACGAAAACTCTGGCTTGCATCGTGTTACAGGCCTCTGTACCTTTAACTCTCATCTTGAGCTTATTTTAATTAACAACCCTAATTATGCCTCTTCCGTTCACGAATTTAATTTACATCATCATCATCTTGGGACAACTGGTTATATAGAACGTAAAATAGCAACATTTCTTTACGTTATCTGTAACGTTATCAAACCGATGGAAGAACACTGTTACGTAGCTATTGGGGTACAATGTCTAAAGATTAATACAAAAAAACATCTGAAAACACATACGCCAGTTCTTCTCCAAAATTTTAGAGGGAAGAAACAAATTGACGTATACGTTTTACCGGCAGACAAAAGTACTACGCTCTGGGTAGTTACGGCTACAAGAGTTTGGAAGTTGTTGCCATTGTGACAGCCCTACAGAGCTGCTCCAATATAAGGTTCGGAGAGGCTATGGAATCAGTAAATAATCCCAAAGTATGGATAGGACTGGATAGACACGTACAGGATCGTGACACGAATATATATTATATTCCTCTCAGCCCTTATATCCATCATTTAATGGATCCAACAATAAGGACATTTTCCCCTCCCAATACATGATGAGAGAATACGTTAGCTCTTTTGAGTGTTTTAAATGACTGACACCCACGATAAGCGTTTTTATACATACCTGCCGTTTAATTAATAAATAGGCTATACCAACGTGTGGCGTTGGCGCATATTAGCATTGGAAGGAACGACACGGTACAAACTTAACGGTTGATAAGTTAATGTTTTGATCAGCTTAAGTGACTAATTCTTGTTTGGACCCTACTTGTTCAATAGACCATGTAGCGGGCTCTAAGCAATCAAATAAATAAATTAATTGAGAGGAGATCGTTGACCGTAGATGATGCAAGGTAGGGATTGTCGGGGTTCGGTCATTGCTATTTAATAAAACTACATTTTATCATAAAAATGGTTTTATTGTGCCGACGTTTCGGCTTGAACTTCAAGCCTTCATCAGGGCTGTAAAAAACAAGTAGGACGGATGTAATAGTGAAATATACATACATATATATATATATATATATATATATATATATATATATATATATATATATATGCCTACATACACAAATACACATACATATATATATGGAAAAAGACAAAACATAAAATACTAGAACATAATATATAGAAGAACAATGTGCTCTAGAAGTGTTTGGATTATTAGGAGCACATTGTTCTTCTATATATTATGTTCTAGTATTTTATGTTTTGTCTTTTTCCATATATATATGTATGTATATATGTATGTGTATTTGTGTATCTAGGCATATATATATATATATATATATATATATATATATATATATGTATATTTCAGCATTACATCCGTCCTACTTGTTTTTTACAGCCCTGATGAAGGCTTGAAGTTCAAGCCGAAACGTCGGTACAACAAAACCATTTTTATGATAAAATGTAGTTTTATTAAATAGCAGTGACCGAACACCGACAATCCCTACCATAAATAAATTAAGTGGCTAATACTAAATAACTACTCGTGAATAAAATTAAGTTTAAGTTATCATTCAACCAACAAAACGTAAAATTTAATTTTGTAACCATCACGTTACGTGGGAAAATCACAAAGAAAATTTAACAGAAGTAAAAAAAAAGTTACTAGGTTCCTAAAAAAGAAGGGAGTTTTTTTAACTTTGTTTTTCTAACGAGGGTAAGAGGGAATTACTTACGACCGGAGCTTCATACCTTCATTAAGGAAGGCTCCGAGCTTCACTAGCTAATTTTGAATAAACTTCTACTAACTTTTTCAACAACATTGTTTCCGGACGTAGTAGGAATTTATAGTTAAGTTTAGAATATATTCTCTTACATTTGTCTTAACTAACTTATGAAATGTAATTATCTCAATTAGAACGCTCTATAAAAAATCACTTAAAAACCTAATTTGTAGAAACTTTAATAAGCTTTTGAATAGATTCTTCACGATTTCTTGAAATGTTTCGAGAAACCTAGTTTTCTTTCATTTTATTGGAAATCGGTTATAGATGTGGCATTGGAAATGGTTTTATTAGATTCTTTACTTTCATTTATAAGTGTAATCATTTGAATAAAGCCTGGATTTTTTATCGAGATGACTCCAAAAAAAAAACAAAAAAAAAAAAACATAAAGAGGTCCTGCCAGTTTGGAATGCTAATTTTTGAAGGAGAAGGAAGCATATGTATTTCTTTTTGCATTATACAATTATTCTTCTGTGAGGCCCAACTCAAAAATGGACCGATTTTGCCTATTTAATTGTATGCTTATTTTAATTGTTTTCGTTCAGCTAAGCCAAACAGGCCGAGTTAAGTGAGAAAATAACTTTCGTTTTAACAAACCAACACAGATGCACACAAATACGTCATTCATAGATAATATCGATGAGGATTAGAAAAATGTTTTAAGAATTTCTTTGAATTTGCCCCACGTTAATAGTTTCATTCCTTCGCTGTGTGCTAAAATTCAAGCCTGCAAGGATCTCTATCATTTGAATGTAGTTCATAACATTTTGTTCTTGAGTTATAAGCCCGCTTTTATGCAAAATTACACTTCAAATACATGCTTATTGGGTATCTATGAAGGAATTTACAATTGTAGCAGTATTGGCCTTTTTCAGCAGTTGGAAGCATGTAGGCAGTTTAATATAAAATTATATATTTATTTAAGTTTTTCATGTTTTGTTTTATTTCTTTATCCTGTTAAAAATGGCCGAAAAAATGTTCAGTCTTCCATTCCGCTACGGTTAGTGGCAAATTGCTAGTTGGAAAAATCTCCAAAAATGTATTCTGTAGAAAATCTTTTATGTGTAATTTTTCTGTTATATGGGCATGAGATAAGCCCCTTTTTTAGCGCGGTTCCTCCCTCCCCCATAGGGAGGAACCCCGCTTATAGGGTTGATACAATGAAACAATCCGGAAGTGCCGACTAGAAAATTTCGCGTTTCAGAACCCCTAGAGACCGAAAATAACGGTGGTTCAAATTTGTATATATATATATATATATATATATATGTATATATTTATATATATATATATATATATATATATATATATATATATATATATATATATATATTTGTCTGTTCGCTCTCTAGCTAGAAGACGAATGGTCCGATTTTGATGAAATTTGGTACAAAAATCCTTCGTCCAATTTGAAAGGTCAAGTTCGTTAACCAGCAAAATCCGCCTACTGGAAGATGGCGTTTGGGGCGAAATTCGCGCAAAAAAAATCGTAACGCTTACGTTTTTGAGTTCATAAGCTTCTAAGTACTCGTTTCGTATGACTCCTGGGCTAGGAAAACGAATGAAACAATTTTCAAGGCGATAGCTTTAACCGTTTTCGAGAAAATTGGAAAAATATTTTTTGAATACCGTTTTTGGTTTGGGTATTTAGAATCATGGGATTCTGTTGAAACATTTTCTGCATGTTCTACTTTCATCAAAACTTATATGTTGAAATTTTGGTTACGTTTGGAGTTAAGGAAGGGTTAGAATAAAATATTTTATTAACAGACTTAAAAAGTTTTGGTAACTTTGTATATTTTCCTTAATATCTCGAAAAAGGTTGAGAATCTTGGTAAACGAAAGAATACCATTAGAAAGCTTACTAAATGTTCTACAAAAAAGGTTCTGATGAAAGTTTTGATTAGGCGATGTCAATCGGAGAAATAAGTGCTTAAAACATTAAAGTAATTGATTTTGCTTATTCGAACTGTTCTTTTTGTCTGTTTTTATTCCTTGTTATTTTTTAATTGCTTATAGTTGGATAATGTATTTTACAATAAAACAGATTAGGCAAAATAAGAAAAACAATTCATTGTTAGAAATATAGCTTGCCAAGAGAAAAAGATTCGTTGACGTCTTTTGAATATTTTAAATTGCCTTTATGCTGTTGGTTTTTTTATTTTATTTATTAATTGATTTTATCTGTAGAATTATTACTATAGTAAAAGAACACAGGAATGTGTGAAAATATTTGATATTTTCCAATTCATTGAAACGTATGAAATGAAGTATCGGTAGAAGAGGATTCTAGGGTCTTGCGGACCTGACCCCAGGTATAGCCATAAAACCCTTTGAACAAAGGCCGAGGAAAATATTATCTGTTTCTATTCTATGCTTTTCAAATGAGAATAGGGATATGAACAGGAACCGGGGTCTCCCGTGGTCTAATGGCTAGCGCCTTGGATTCATAAGCGGGAGATGGTGGGTTCGATTCCCAACCTCCGGCAGGAATTTTATCATCCCACGGCTCGCTGGTGAAATTCCTCGCTACACCCTGGATGTAGTCGCGAGTCGGAATTTTTTATAATGTTGATTTATTATTAAGTATGTACAAAAAACAAAACAAAAACATAACAGTCTAAAAAGTCACGTAAATCAGCAATCACATCAAATCATCATCATGGAACACAAATATTCAAACATTCGCTCTACCGTAGTATAGTAATGAAAAAATAACAATTAATGTGTGGAATATCTTTTCACTAAACTTTCTACGTTGGGAACCCTCGATAACATATCTGAGCCTACAACCCTATATATTCTCCAGAAAAGAGTATAAATCTCTCCAGCTTTTTAGAGAAGAGTTTTCCCACTGAATCCATCACTGAGTCTCGTGTAAACACATAAATAACATTAATCAAATTCCTAAGCAAGAAACGTGTTATATATCTAAAAGTTAGGTATGTTTGTTTGCTTGTTTACTTTTGCTTAAGGGCAAAAAAAGTTAGGTATGTACATTACCCATTTCAAGGTATCTATTCGTTTTCATCCTATACTCTTTAAATAATATCTGTTTTTATGTTCAATGAATATATATTATTTTTATTGCTGACTTTTTAGCTAAAATTTCAAGACTTAGGCAGTTCCTTTTCTACTCATAGCCACATGGTTGAAATGTAAACAGAAACGTTGGCAGTAAAAATATATTTTTATTTTTTAAATGAAAATTTCATGAAATATCAAGACCGAACCTCGATTATTTTCCATTTAAATTAATACTATTTGTGTCGTTTACATGAAAGAGAATAGTTTATTATCAAATAACCTAAAAATATTCACAAAAAGGGTTTGCAAGTATAGCTGTTGGTGCAAACATTGTATGTTGAATGTTTAATGAAATTTGGCTTGATGATAAACAGGAAGGGTGCTGCAATAAATTATTTTATGACAGCGAATAAACGTAAAAAAGTACAAATTATCTTACAATTTTTGTTTTTAGAAATAGTACTAAAACAGAATTAATATTTAGCCTCTGTTTTTAAACCCCTGCTACGCAATTCATAGTACAGCATACTTGAAATATATTTCCTAAAACAATTAAGGGGTAATTCTACCTTGTGTGATTAAAATCAAAGCCATTTTCCTGAATTTATAAATAACAAATAAATCAATATTTTTCGATTCTTTATATCAAACGTTTTATATGGGATGTTAAAGTATCCAAAAAAAAAAAAACAAGTTTCAATTGTTCGAGAAAAAAATGGCAGCGCTGTGTCTGACGAACGGAAAACCTCATTTTTTGGGGGGAAGTTTAACATTCTGAAATGTTTATTTTTCCTATTTATTTATTTTTCTTTCTTACTTGTAATAAAGGTAAAACAATGGGTTTTAATTTTGAAATTTATTGAAGGAGGAACAAAAAAGTCTTAAGAATTAAAAAGGGGTCAATTGAAGCAATTAAAAAGTTGTCTTCAAATCAGCATCGAGCTCACTCGGTATCGGTATTTTACTCGGAAAATCGTATTTTTTGCCCATTTATAAAAATTTCTTTACATAAAATACTCTTGGATATCATTTAGGTAATGAGGCAAGACAAATGTAGAATTTGAGGAATGCTTACACAGCTAAAGAGGACACAGAGGAGATTAATTTTCTAAGATGTTTGCTTTTAAGGAAGAGTGCCTTGCCTCTCCGAATATCTTCCCTTTTAACTAAACCATCTTAAACCTGCGAAATTGTCAGGTGCTTCTTCATTCTGGGGGAATGTTGAGAGGAATTGTACTTTAGAGCTCAAAATTGTTTTGCATAATTATACACCTACAAAAGAAATTAACTTCCTTTTATTTCTAAGAAATTATTCTATTTTTAGCGCGTTTCCTCCCTCCCTTAATATAAAAATAATTGTAGAATAAAAGAAAAAGTAAACGAGAAAGAAATTAGGCATAATATTTATTAAAATACGCGCCTTGTATTCGTAGGAGAATCAGGACTTTTTAAAAAGACGATAAAAGAACATGTTAAAAATATAGACGGTTCATGCGATAAAGTTTAATAACAAAATTGACTTTGAAGATGTTGATAATTAAAAAGAACCTCATAAAAAGAAAAAGAAAAGAAAATATACACAGCATTAAAAATAGTGGAAAAACAGAGAATAAATTTAAAAAATATATTTTTCAATATAATAATAAACGATCTTTACAAATAATGATATTAGTTGCCTTTTAGCGCGGTTACTCCCTACCTCCATAGGGAGAACCCGCTTATGAGGTTGACCTCACGACGCAATCCGGAAGTGCCGACTAGAAACTTTCTCGTTTCAGACCCCATAGATCACGAAAATATAGGTGGTTCAAATTTGTATATATATATATATATATATATATTTATATATATGCTTGTCTGTTCGCTCTGTAGCAAGCTCAAAAATGGTCCGATTTTAACGAAATTTGGTGCAAAAATCTGTCGTCTAATTTGAAAGGTCAAGTTCGTTAACTAGCAGAATCCGCCCTCTAGAAGATAGTGTTTGGGGCGAAATTCGCGCAACAAAAATCGTATTGCTTACGTTTTAGCGCGGTTCCTCCCTCCCCCAAAGGGAGGAACCCCGCTTATAGGGTTGATACAATGAAACAATTCGGAAGTGCCGACTAAAAAATTTCGCGTTTCAGAACCCCTAGAGTCCGAAAATAACGGTGGTTCAAATTTGTATATATATATGTCTGTTCGCTCATTTCTGGCTTCCCTAATGGTCCGATTTTGATGAAATTTGGTACAAAAATCAGTCTTCTAATTTGAAAGGTCAAGTTCTTTAACCAGCAGAATCCGCCCAATGGAAGATGGCGTTTGGGGCGAAATTCGCGCAACAAAAATCGTATTGCTTACGTTTTAGCGCGGTTCCTCCCTCCCCCATAGGGAGGAACCCCGCTTATAGGGTTGATACAATGAAACAATTCGGAAGTGCCGACTAAAAAATTTCGCGTTTCAGAACCCCTAGAGTCCGAAAATAACGGTGGTTCAAATTTGTATATATATATGTCTGTTCGCTCATTTCTGGCTTCCCTAATGGTCCGATTTTGATGAAATTTGGTACAAAAATCAGTCTTCTAATTTGAAAGGTCAAGTTCTTTAACCAGCAGAATCCGCCCAATGGAAGATGGCGTTTGGGGCGAAATTCGCGCAAATAAAATCTTAACGCTTAAGTTTTTGTGTTCATATGCTTGCAGGTACTTCTTTTATAGGTTCCTTAACATAGGAAAACTAATGAAACCATTTTTAAGGCGATATCTGTAACCGTTTTTGAGAAAAGTGGAATCAATTTTTTCGCATGTTATTATTTTTTTGTGGGTACTTAGAATCGCGGGATTCAATTGAAATTTTTTCTACATCTTGGAAATTAATCCAAACTAAGATGTTTAAATTTTGGTTATATTTGAAGTGAAGGAAGTATGCGAAAAAAAAAATATATTATTAATAGACGTGAAAAAATTTCGGATCTCCATACATTTTTCGTAAATATCTCGATAACGGTTGGGAAATCGTGGTAAGTGGAAATAAACCATTCGAATGCATACTAAATTCTCTACAAAAAAGGTTCTGAAGCAATATTCGATGGGGCAATGTCAATCAGAGATAGAAGCGCTTAAATCTTAAAAAGTGTTTGTTTTATTGTTTTGAACGGGTTTTTGTCTTTGTTTATCTCACTTTTTAATTGATTGTCTTTTGTTATAATTGTATTTATCAGTGAAATTGAAGCCAAAAAACTATAAAAGGTATTGGTAATACGTTTGGAATGGCTGTGGAAATCAAGATGGATGTGGCTAACCATGATGGCGTATACATAGGTTTGTTTGGAATTCTCCTATCTATATAACCTTCCTCCCGCTACAACTGAAGTTACCATTATTTCTTATTTTATAGAAAGATTTAACCCATCAAAGAATGTACTTTTATTTGCCACGAAGCACATATTTACAGTTGATTATTATAGTAAAACGAATTTGCTAGTAAAACAAGGAACTTAAAATGACAACGAATTTTCGGTTGTTTGGAATAGAGGCTTCTGAGCAGTAGTCGCAGAGTGAGTACGTTTTCAGTAAATAATTGTTCTGACTTATTCAGCCTTCCTCAAGAATGAGGATTAAGAATTATCTGCTTCTGTGTAAGTTGGCTACTGTCAGTTTCCTGTTATTTGTGATGCCTAATCTACTCCACTTCTTCGAGATGTACGGAACCGCGCTAAGATGACGAAGTTCCTGCGAGTCGGACTTTTTTTGTAGAGCATTTAGTAAGCTTTTTAATGGTATCCTTCCGTTTACCAAGATTCTCAACCTTTTTCGAGGTATTAAGGAAAGTATACAAAGTTACCAAAACTTTTTATGTCTGTTAATAAAATATTTTATTCTAACTCTTCCTTAACTCCAAACGTAACCAAAATTTCAACATATTAGTTTTAATGAAAGCAGAAAATGCAGAAAATGTTTCAACTGAATCCCATGATTCTAAGTACCCAAACCAAAAACGGTATTCAAAAACTATTTTTCCAATTTTCTCGAAAACTGTTAAAGCTATCGCCTTGAAAATGGTTTCATTCGTTTTCCTTTGCCAAGAAGCCTAGAAAACGAGTACTTACAAGCATATGAACTCAAAAACGTAAGCGTTACGATTTCTTTGCGCGAATTTTGCCCCAAACTCCATCTTCCATTGGGCGGATTTTGCTGGTTAACGAAGTTGACCTTTCAAATTGGACGACGGATTTTTGTACCAAATTTCATCAAAATCGGACCATTAGGGAAGCCAGAAATGGGCGAACAGACAAATATATATATATATATATATATATATATATATATATATATATATATATGTATATCTACAGGGTGTCCCAGTATATGTGTCCACCCCCTTTTCCTCCTAGAGTTGTTGGAATTTCGAAATGTAACTTGGTAGGTCTTAGTTATGTTGCATGAGGTTTCTTTTAAAGGTTTAGTTGACTTTGTTGACTCTCCAGTTTTTCTCCAGCGCATCTAACTCTTGATTTTCTAATGGCGGCAGGTATTTTTTATGACGAATTCTGATAGCAAATTTAATTTTAAGACTAATTTATGCCGAGACATATTTTGATCCGACGCACCGTTTGCGCGTTAAACGCAAAAAACTTAAAAATATCGCCCTTTTGTAGACAAATTCCTATTTATCACTGAAACCAAGCCTTTTACGTAAAAACACCTCAATGTAAACGTTGTAGCTTATTAATTTTCCTTTCAGATGATAACAAGATCAAAGTTGTAGAATAAATATTTAACGGGGTATTATGAATGAAAACAAAGGCAAATTTTTTTTTTTTAGGTTTATGATGTAATAATTTCATATGGAAAAATAAATTTATTCTGTTCTGTTTTATAATAATTTTTTTATACTTTTTTTCATAAAGTAAATAAGTACATTTTTTTATTGTTTATGTCAGCTACTTTTTTTTCTATTCATGTCGATTTTTAAAACTTTTAAGGTATATTTTTCATTCATAATATCCCGTTGAATATTAAACCTACAACTTTGATCTTGGTATCACTTGAAAGGAAAATTAATCGGCTACAACGTTTGTATCGAGGTGTTTTTACGTAAAAGGCTTGGTTTCAGTGATAAATAGGAATTTGTCTACAAAAGGGCGATATTTTTAAGTTTTTTGCGTTTTACGCGCAAACGGTGTGTCGGATCAAAAGATGTCTCGGAATAAATTAGTCTTAAAATTAAATTTTCTATCAGAATTCGTTATAAAAAATACCTGCCGCCATTAGAAAATCAAGAGTTAGATGCGCTGGAGAAAAACTGGAGACGGTTACAAAGTCAACTAAACCTTTAAAAGAAACCTCATGCAACATAACTAAGACCTACCAAGTTTCTTTTCGAAATTCCAACAACTCTAGGAGGAAAAGGGGGGGGGGACACATATACTGGGACACCCTGTGTATATATATATATATATATATATATATATATATATATATATATACAAATTTGAGCCACCGTCATTTTCTGTCTCTAGGGGTTCTGAAACGCAAAATTTTCTAGTCGGCACTTCCGGATTGTTTCATGAGATCAACCTTATAAGCGGGGTTCCTCCCTATGAAGGGAGGGAGAAACCGCGCTAAAAGGTTCTGAAGCAATATTCGATGGGGCAACGTCTATCAGAGATATAAGCGCTTAAAACTTAAAAAGTTTTTGTTTCGTTGTTTTGAAAGGGTTTTTCTCTTTGTTTATCTCACTTTTTAATTGTTTGCTTCTTGTTTTAAATTGCATTTATCAGTAAAATTAGTATTGTAGTAAAATAAGCTAAGAAACAGTGAAAGGTATTGGTAATATGTCTGGAGTGGCTGTGGTAATCAAGATGGCTGTGGCTAATCATGATGACGTATGTATAGTTTGTTTTTCTCCTACCTATATAACCTTTCTCATAGCCTCCAACTGAAGTTATCGTTATTTCTTATTTTATAGAAAGATTTAACCTACGACAGAATGGAATTTTATTCGCCATGAAGCACATATTTACAGTTGATTATTTATAATTACTGTTATAACAGTAAAACAAATTTGCTAGTAAAACAAGATTCTTAAAATGACAACGAATTTTTGGTTGTTTAGAATAGAGCCTTCTCAGCAGTAGTCAAAGAATAAGTACGTTTTCCGTACATTATTGTATTGACTTATACAGATTAAGAATTATCCGCTTCTGAGTAAGTTGGCTACTTTCAGTTTCCTGTGATTTGTGATGCTAATCTATTCCATTTCTTCAAGATGTACGTAACCGCGCTAAGATGATGCAGTTCCTGCGAGTCGGACTTTTATTTTAATATTTCATAATTAATAAACACTTTTTCTAGAAATTGATTTTAACAATGACAACATAGATTGTAAAACGGTCATCTTTACTCTGTATTCATTGGGTTACTTACGTGGCCTTGCCTTTGGAAGATCTTCCTATGTTTGGGCTTAAATGAAATATAAATAATAAGGTTGCTCTTGAAGAGGCGTCTAGTGACGCGAAACATGTAAAGCACCAAATGAAGTAATGTTGATTAAATCTTAAAGTTTTTAAATATATGGCCTTCTGCTATTATGGAATATACTATTTAAAACTATTTGTTTTTTTTTAAATAAAATATTTTAATTTCTTGATGTTGGGCTCTAAAATGTATTCTTGTCTGATTCTTCAAAACACTTGTCTATAGAAAGTTATCATTAAATAAATTTACCGGCTGGGATTCATTGTGATGCGATGCGTGCTATGGGATGAATAGGGAACAAATCGATAGGAGGCCCAGGTCACATTCTCGGAATATTCAAGTAAGGAACAAACACTCTGGGAAATGTATGTGGGGGACCAAGATAGCTCCTTATATTAGAGAGGGGTATGTGTTAACATTTAGACATTAAATGCTTTACTCAATGATAAAACTTGTATAATAATGATAAAACATAAAATAAAGTATTTGTTTCTTAGAAGATAAAAAACACAATCATTTTCAAGTATTTATCACATACCAAATTTGTATTTCTCTTCATATATCTCTTCATATAGCTACAAAGGAGATCCCGTAAAATATTTCTTTGGGGTTAGGGGAGTGCTAGCTTATTATACATTAACGCCAGTGAAGTATTAGTTTCTTAGGGCAATCGTATTATTGTCATGTGGAAGGATATTATGAAGACCAGATAGGAGGAAATGAAAATTCTTAGTTCCCTAACTAATACTTTTATTTCATACTTTCGAGTATTCTTGCTAACTTAATATTGTAATATTAACAAAAACCTTACTCCGCTCACAGCTCTACAAAGTATTGCAGGTGTATATAAATTTTCGATTTGATTCACTAATTGTTGAACAACTTATATATTGTTTTTAAAAAACCATTCCATTTTATAACTAAAAAAAAAACGTTTTTCCTGCCAGTAAACACGTACTTTCAAAGCATCTTTTAGTGTTATGTAGGTTAGCACTTTTGCTGCCCCCGAGTTTCTTAATATGCCGAACTTCGACTTTAAAATAAGTAAAATTAAAAAAAAAAAAAAACTTACTTTATATATATATATATATATATATATATATATATATATATATATATATATATATATATATATTTGGATGGAACGGCATTTTTCTCCAGCGGTGGTACTCCTCACTTCTTCCTGGAATATTTCGATGGATTCATCTCCATCTTCCTCAGCCAGGTGTTTGTTGTTTCTTCCTCGGAGGTAGCCAAGGGAATGACATTTTTCTCGATCTGGGCGCCTTTTCTCCCCTCTAGCCACAGTATCGGGGGACGAATGGTGTTGAAGCTCCCTGGTGTAGTTGGGATTCTGTCCGTTAGTAGCGCTGATGGTATTGCGTCTTTTTTTTCTCTCCTGCTTCTATTTTCCTCGCCGTAAGGTTTTATATGTATGATGTTATTTTTCTTCGCTGGGATAGTATTTTTGGATGGAACGGCATTTTTCTCCAGCGGTGGTACTCCTCCTCACTTCTTCCTGGAATATTTCGATGGATTCATCTCCATCTTCCTCAGCCAGGTGTTTGTTGTTTCTTCCTCGGTGGTAGCCAAGGGAATGACATTTTTCTCGATCTGGGCGCCTTTTCTCCCCTCTAGCCACAGTATCGGCGGACGAATGGTGTTGAAGCTCCCTGGTGTAGTTGGGATTCTGTCCGTTAGTAGCGCTGATGGTATTGCGTCTTTTTTTTTCTCTCCTGCTTCTATTTTCCTCGCCGTAAGGTTTTATATGTATGATGTTATTTTTCCATCCAAAAATACTATCCCAGCGACGAAACACAGGTGACTGGCAGTCAACCAGTTAGAACTCATAAATTACAGGAAGTGAGAGAATTGTCTTTACCGCAGAACTTCTTCAGTTACATTAAATAATTGGCAATTGTGTATTTCTTGAAATATTTTTCGGGATGAGTGATATGTGATGTAGGTTTCCCACACAGAGAATTTTCTCATAAATTATTTTGAACTTTAGGAACATATTATAAAAAATGTAATCTATTTACAAGAAATGTGTGCACCCCGTGTTATTTTTTTTTATTTAAAAAAAAAATACATCAGCCCTACTCAAACGAGGAAAGGTTGGAAACCAGTTAAAACCTATCCCTAAAATCTATAAGTGGTCGTTGATATTTAAATTAATTTATTTATTTTACCGAGATTGTTGGTCAACAATCTCGTCGAATCGTTTGCAGTGAGTAAGCTCAAAGTTAGCCGAGGTTCGTGGAGGAAGAACAAATTTCTGACAGTTATTGTGTTAAAACAACAAAACAGACGCACACATTCATACATTAAGAAATATATCTACATCTAAAATGAACAATTTAAGCCACGTTTGATATGTAATTAGTCATCTGGTATCATTGGAGCAAGCCTACCTCATAATAGTTCAATGCTATGCCTTCCTAGACCTAACTACAGTTTTGGGGAAGAACTAAAACAACCAACACCCTACCAGTTACTTCCCCCTATACTTACCTCCTATGTAACTTACATAAATGATTTAAGTAGACATTTCCAAAAAATATAATTTGAGGATTAATTTCTATAATCTAAAAATCTCTGGATTGAGAATAAAATGTATTGTTGGGAATAAGGACAGAAACGTAGCCCTTATAGAACAGAGCTGAAGAATCGATGGCCATGCTGGATAGCCTTATCGTCAACCCTCAGAGATACTTTTATCCTTACTTGGTCCTTCCATCAGCTCTCTTTAGTGGGGGAAGGCTTTCTCTCTTCAGCCACTTTCCCTTACTTTCAACCACAATTCTCAAATCTCCTACCAGATTTATCTCATAGGCCTTTAAATATTACTATTCATTTTTATTTTTGATGAATAATCACTTACCAATGCAGTTATCAAGTTAGCTATCCTCAACTCTTGAGAAAGAGGTCTTTGGTACTTCGATCAAATAGAAACAGTAGCTTACAAATATTATAAATCAATCCCTCATATACTTCTATCTACTCCTCACAGTTTTTTACGCGAAACTACTCGATATGGATGAGAAAAGGTTTGCGAAAATATATCTTTAAACATTACCATCCCTGGACTCAAAAAACAAAAATATAGCTTCACAAAACTTGGTGACAATGGTTTTTTACGGCTCATCGACAACTAGGCCATTCATTAGCGCCTGGTGGCAATGTTAAAATGCTTATTCCAAAATGAGTAATATTCTAGCAAATCGCAGCTCAAACCCCAAATTTCAATTTACCGCAAGAAATAGACTCAAAAATTCAAGCAAAGCAAAATAGACTCAAAATCAAGCAAAGCTGATTAAAGAAAATTTAAAACGAAATCAGCTCAACGCCCTAAGGCTCCGAATACTATGTAATACATATTTATAATAGCTACCTACAAAAAGATGGATATTAATAGACAAATATACATAAGTAATATGAGATTAGTAAATAAAAAAACCTCTAGCTGAAAATCCCCCGTCAATAATAAAAATTAGAAGTGACCAAATTGTATACTAACTGTGGACTGGAGGAAGAAGAACTTTCTGGCGTTGCCCTGAGAACTCCAACCTCAGAAATAAACTTAAACGTATTACCGTATTTCGCTGGTTAAAGTTCATCACACTGTATAAAGATGAAGGAACTCCGTACAAAAACCTGCACTGTATACATTTTACGAGTATTTTTAGGGTAATATCGAGGAAAAGGTCTCCCCGTGGTCTCAGATTCTCATGCGGGAGATGGTGGGTTTTAGTCCTACTGGCGGCAGGAATATTCCCATCTCACGGCTAGCTGTGAAAATTCCTCGCTGCACCAGGCATGTTGGAGCTAATGGCCCAGAAGTCGAGAGGGAAAAAAACCTCCAAAACCGAAGGGGTTCAATCGAGATTGAACTAACATTTTTTTTATATCTAATTAGTTCTAGAATACTGCTCTAATATTGCTTTTCCATTTTTGTAATAGATATGATCATAGTACACCTTTTCGTATTTTTGTGTTTTTTTTTTGGTGAATTTAGGTTGTGAAGATATTGGTAATAAAACTCAAAAATCATTAGTTTATTAGGTGAAGGAAAAAAGGCGGTACTTAGCTATCCTCTTTATACATGCAATTTTCGAAGAAATCATTTTTAGAGAAATTGTACAATATAAGTGTTTATAATGAGATTCATTATAGCTTACAATATAAAGTAATGTTTTACTAGAAAATAAAATAATTTTAATATTAAACAGTACTTCAAATCGCCCTTAATGACAAGCGGGTCAACCAACGTGGGGAGGCGACCCAAGGTTCCCTCTGACGTGAGGATTTTTCACGTTCCCAATGCCAGGTTAATCAGAGTTAACTAAAACATCATTCGTTCTAGACTTCGAAATTACTTATAATCTAGTCCAGAAACATTAGTTCTTTTGGGCTTGGCTTCGGAAATTCCAAATGCTAATTTTTATCTTCATTATATTCTTTGAATTGCATTGTTATTGTGAATTTACTTCTGTGCGTAAAACGTCTTATAAATAAAAACATTTCGTTGATTTCACACTCTACTTTGGGAATATTTTTCTGAAACATAATTAAAAATGGGTCTCTAAAGGGATTTTTTAATCTAAAATAGAATTAAATAAGAACTTTTCTAAGCAATAAATTTAAATTCCAATCCCTCCGTTTGTTTGTCCATCTTCCTTCTTCTATTTCAAAGAAGATTTATTTTCTCCGTCTCTATTTTATTACAAGGCCTCGCGCTCTCATGTTGGTGCAAGGAGCTTTAAGAAATTCCATCCTACCCGAGAGCTGACGTCGGCCAAAAGTCAATATACTTCTTATCAGAAGAGAACACATATTCTTTCTCCACCCACGCATAGACTCCCAAGTTATAAAGTACTACCACAAAGCAAGATAACACTAGAATAGGAATTAAGACTGCTAAAAGCAAATATATTTTATAATCTAAGTACATTTCTGTTCCGAATATAATTTAATGTCGCTTTTCACACCCACGCATATATATATATATATATATATATACACAGGGTGTCCCGTAAATGTCTAGTCATATTGTGAGAGGTGATAGAGCACCCTTAGGGGAACAAAAAATGTTCTATGACGATTTTCCGAATTCTCACCCAAAAGGGAGAAAACGTCGTTTTATTGTTTTATCTAGACAAACGTGGTTTTTAGAAGAATAGTCGTTGTAGCTCTGTCCCAGGTGGAACTACTAGAAAGGAAGTGAAACCAACCGAAAGCTGAGTAAATTTACTATAAGACTAGTTGGGAGTAAACGTAAAAATGAAGAATGTAAGTATGTATATCTTACCAAAAGAAAGCTATTCTAAATTTCCTGACATTTTCTTGATATTTCTTTCCAGCGTTACTCCTCAATGGGCAGGATCTGAGATGTCCGGGTTTCAGAAAAACTTCCTCATTTAACCAGCTTTCCATTCATGTATCACAACCCTGTGTTATTGAAGTATGTGAAGAACAAAAGTTAAAAAAAAAAACATGGATCTGTGAAAAGAAAATTATATTTTTTTCTTCAGTTTGTTCAAAAAGCTGAAGAGAAATATTTATTTTTATAAATGTTTACATAAATATTAAGTAAATATTTACATAAAACAATAAAAAAAATTGCTTCCACGAATATAAAAAAAAATCTAAAACAGTAAATAAATAAAATACACATTTATTTCGAATTTATTAATTCAGGTAACTAATACTGGGCCCAGGAGGCGGCCATTAAGGAACCCCAACCAAACATTAACCTCAAAAATTATTATTTTTACCTAGATAACGCATTTGAACACATTTTTACAGGACCATGTACATCTTATTTATGAGGGATAGGATATTTAATTACCACAACAAACACACGAGAATCCCAGTGAGGCTCACAAGCGTAACCATCAATATCAATTCAAGGTAAAGCATTTGTTTTTTAAATATAAATACCTGTAAAAATGTGTTCAAATGCGTTATCTAGGTAAAAATAATAATTTTTGAGGTTAATGTATGGTTGGGGTTCCTTAATGGCCGCCTCCTGGACTCAGTATTAGTTACCTGAATTAATAAATTCAAAATAAATGTGTATTTTATTTATTTACTGTTTTAGGAATTTTTTTTTATTCGCGGAAGTAATTTTTTTTATTGTCTTAAGTAAATATTTACTTAATAATTATGTAAAAATTTATAAAAATAAATATTTCTCTTCAGCTTTTTGAATACACTGAAGAAAAAAATATAATTTTCTTTTCTCAGATCCATGTTTTTTTTTTAAACTTTTGTTCTTAAATCGTTCACATACTTCAATAACACAGGGTTGTGATACATGAATGGAAAGCTGGTTAAATGAGGAAATTTTTCTAAAACCCGGAAATCTCAGATCCTGCCCATTGAGGAGTAACGCTGGAAAGAAATATCAAGAAAATGTTAGGAAATTTAGAATAGCTTTCTTTTGGTAAGATATACATACTTACATTCCTTAATTGTTACGTTTACTCCCAACTAGTCTTCTAGTAAATTTACTCAGCTTTCGATTGGTTTCACTTCCTTTTTCGTAGAACCACCTGGGACGGAGCTACAACGGCTATTCTTCTAAAAACCACGTTTGTCTCGATAAAACAATAAAACGACGTTTTCTCCCTTATGGGCGAGAATTCGGCAAATCGTCATAGAACATATTTTGTTCCCCTAAAGGTCCTCTATCACCTCTCACAATATGACTAGACATTTACGGGACACCCTGTATATATATATATATATATATATATATATATATATATATATATATATATATACAGGGTGTCCCGTAAATGTCTAGTCATATTGTGGGAGGAGATAGAGGACCTTTAGGGGAACAAAAAATGTTATGTGACGATTTTCCGAATTCTCGCCCATAAGAGAGAAACGTCGTTTTAGTGTTTTATCGAGACAAAGGTGGTTTTTAGAAGAATAGTCGTTGTAGCTCCGTCCCAGATGGTTCTACTAGAAAGGAAGTGAAACCAATCGAAAGCTGAGTAAATTTATTATAAGACTAGTTGATAGTAAACGTAAAAATGAATGAATGTAAGTATGTCTTTCTTATCAAAAGAAAGCTATTCTGAATTTCCTGACATTTTCTTGATATTTCTTACCAGCGTTACTCCTTAATGAGCAGGATCTGAGATTTCCGGGTTTCAGAAAAACTTCCTCATTTAACCAGCTTTCCATTCATTTATCACAACCCTGTGTTATTAAAGTATGAGAACGATTTAAGAACAAAAGATTTAAAAAAAAAAAACATGGATCTGTGAAAAGAAAATTATATTTTTTTTCTTCAGTTTATTCAAAATGCTGAAGAGATATATTTATTTTTATAAATGTTTACATAAATATTAAGTAAATATTTACTTAAAACAATAAAAAAAAGTTACTTCCACGAATAAAAAAAAATCTTAAAAAAGTAAATAAATAAAATACACATTTATTATGAATTTGTTAATCACAGTAACTAATACTGGGTCCAGGAGGTGGCCATTAATGAACCCCAACCATACATTAACCTAAAAAATTATTATATTTACCTACAGCACTCATTTGAACACATTTTTACAGGTATTTATAATTAGAAAACAAATGCTTTACCTTGAATTGATACTGATGGCAACGCTTGTGAACCGTCCTGGGATTCTGGTGGAAATATGTGTGTTTTTTGAGGTAATTAAATATCCCATCCCTAATAAATAAGATGTAAATAGTCCTGTAAAAATGTGTTCAAATGCGTGATCTAGGTAAAAATAATAATATTCGATGTTGATGAGTGGTTGGGGTTCACCTCCTGGACCCAGTATTAGTTACTGTGATTAATAAATTCAAAATAAATGTGTATTTTATTTATTTACTGTTTTAGGATTTTTTTTTGTATTCGTGGAAGTAATTTTTTTTATTGATTTAAGTAAATATTTACTTAATATTTATGTAAACATTTATAAAACTAAATATTTCTCTTCAGCATTTTGAATAAACTGAAGAGAAAAATATAATTTTCTTTTCACAGATCCATGTTTTTTTTAAACTTTTGTTCTTAAATCGTTCACATACTTTAATAACACAGGGTTGTGATACATGAATGGAAAGCTGGTTAAATGAGGAAGTTTTTCTGAAACCCGGAAATCTCAGATCCTGCCCATTGTGGAGTAACGCTGTTAAGAAATATCAAGAAAATGTCAGGAAATTTAGAATAGCTTTCTTTTGATAAGAAAGACGTACTTACATTCAATCATTTTTACGTTTACTATCAACTAGACGTATAGTAAATTTACTCAGCTTTCAATTGGTTTCACTTCTTTTCTAGTAGAACCACCTGGCACGGAGCTACAACGATTAATCTTCTAAAAACCACGTTTGTCTCGAAAAAACAATAAAATGTCGTTTTCTCCCTTATGGGTGAGAATTCGGAAAATCGTCACATAACATTTTTTGTTCCCCTAAGGTTCCTTTATCACCTCCCAAAATATGACAAGACATTTACGGGACACCCTGTATATATATATATATATATATATATATATATATATATATATATATATATATATATATATACGCACGTAATTATATTAATATTTGAACGGCAAATACCATAGAATATTTAACAGCGTATTCTTCTGCTATCAACAAATTTACAACAACCTATTACCTATTAACTTTTATTTATTTAAATTTCAACGTCCATTTATCATTGACTAAAAATTTTAGGACGGGTTATCTATAGGTTACCAGCCTTTTCTAGCCAGGAAAGGACTAATTCTTTTTTCGAAAAAAAAACCACCACTTCTAATGGAAATCGAACCCACGACCATAGATCTTAGACACGGAGTGCACACACCTTAGCACACTCATGGCCACCGAGCTTCCATTTATCAAATGATAACATAATTAAATTCTCCTTATTTTCCTGTGTACAAATGGTCAACCACCATGCAATTGCAACAGTAAATTTTTAAATAATTTTTTCACGGCCATATTTCAGAGAGAAACAGATTACTAATGTGAAGGTAAACTTAAAAATATAGTTTCACAATATTTAGCTTGCTATATACAAATCAAACACCTACAAAAAATAAACATGTAAGTTTCAATGAGTAACAATGCGTGCTAAAATAAACGACTGAAATGAGAAGATATGATGATGTACTCTTAGAACCTACTGCCAATTTAATTATAAATTAATGAATTTAAAAAAAAAAAAGTTTCAGAATCTAGGCGCACGGTAGTGCGCCAGGCCAAGTTCCGGCCTTAGCATACTGTGTGTATATTACACGAGGTCTTAGAGCCAATTTTTACCCTCTCATAACTTTCAACCAGGTAAAGATAAAGTTATGAAATTTTACAGAGGTATTATACTACTAGATGTGAGTAAAACTGGAAATTTTCATAATTCTACATCGAATGTTTTCTGAGATATAAGCGATCGAAAATCGGGATTTATAGGACTCACTGACTCATCAAAATTATTTGGCACTTCCCATGATGCTTTCCTAGTCTAGTGATTAGATGTAGTTAGGTATGCTACTTATTGGTATCAAATATCAGGCAGTAAGGAGAACTTTATGCAGAATCCAAAGACCCTGACTTTCCTCAACCAGGTATATTCTTAAACTTGGCAATGTTTAGTATTCTCTCTAAAGATAATTTCGGCACAAATAAAACATTGCCAAGTTTAAGAATATTCCTGATTGAGGAAAGTGATATTTTAGTAACTGGATATATTTTAGTAACTGGATATATTTTTTTTTTTTGTTTTTAAAGGTCAGTTAAATGTCTTTACTGTTCTTAGTAAGTAACTAATAGGTCTTCTAAGTAATGAACTTGGACATTTCTTTCTTGTATCATCTCTTGTATTGGCAAATATTTTTAGTTGAAAATATGGTACACTTAATGCACCAACTCATTCTATTTTTTTGGAGTGTAGAATGGGGGGGGGAGGAACTTGGCCTCTATTTTACATTTATGTTTTTTTGGGGATCTCATTACTTTTTTCTAAGTATTAATTAAAATTTAGTTGCCGCATACCTACTGGCTTTTGTACTTCATAAAAAACCAGGGTCTTTGGATTCTGCATAAAGTTCTCCTTAATTATTATTTAATAATTTACATCTGCTTAACAAATTATTTCAGATATTTATATAAAGTGCGAGGATTTTTCACGGTCCCTTAAAGATCGACTTGTCAAAAATTGACTGTATATAATTGTTCTAGTGTGTTATATCATTTGTAAGAGGAGGAAGGATTAAAATTATAGCAGCATTCGGTGTTTATACTCTTCGAAGTTTATACGCCGAGTAAAAAAAAGTGTAGTAAATAAAAAATAAAAATACTTGGGGTCCTTGGCAAAGGTAGGAAGGACCTTTTGGCTTGTCTCCAGAGGGGTTTCTAATATATTTCATGTGCTTCCAACCCTATTTAAATATTGCATCCTTATCTTCTACACATTTATCATACAATGCTTTCTATGTTTCTGTTGTTATAGCCTAAGAAAACATTATTTGAAGTCAAACTCGAATAAAAGCTGTCTGTATTGAATGTTCCTTGTAATACTGGTTGATTCAGAGTCGGCACGAATTCTGTTTATTTAATTTTTCATAAATTAATTTTGTAATATTAATAATTTATTCTTTAATATCATGTTTATTTAAGATTTTAGAGGTATTATTTCAGTATTTTCACATGTTTTTCGAATACACCTCATAACGTAACAAGTTTTATTAATCGTCCTAAGGATCAATTTTAGGTATTTATAGTATTTACTTTGAAGATGAATTTGCCAACCGAGTGTATAACAGTTTAAAAATTTATGGGCATCTGGACATGAAATTGTAATAGACAACACTAAGGCAGCATCATTGTTTTGCTTATTATTATTTTTTTTTTTTTATTTATCGCAAATTTTCAATAATAAGTTTTCTTGTTGATCTGTAGCTTATGAATTTGCAACACCTGTAGTCAGTACCGTCATGTTCCGTTCAGCGAATCGACCTCATGCGCAAGTTTAATCTCTTAGAAAAGCGCGAAACGCTCTAAATGTTTAATGAAAATTAAAGGAAAGGCATTTTAATGAAACATCCCCAATGTTTTTATAACAAAACATAAAAGCTTTCACCCGCAGGACCGTTCGATGAGTGATGGTTTGATGAGCATCCAAGGGGAGGGTTTATTGAAAGCTTCCTGTCGTCATTTTATTTATCATTTATACATTTTGTATTCCTATATTTCACCGAATTCAATTTTTAATTACAAAAAATAATATTAATAAGGAAAACAAACAAAACAAAATCTCCATGATGTATGTGAATTCTCACTTATAAAATGTGCACAAAATTCGAACTTGCCTCGCAAAAATAGGTTAAAAAACAGGGGTGTCGTAAAACTATTTATCAATTAGTCAAACATTGTTAATAAAATTTGTAGACGAGAGAGAATTATTTCAATATGTGCGCCATTATACATCCTAAACAATAAAAAATATCAATAAATTTATTGGACCATAATAGTAACTCTGAAGATTTCAAAAAGACAAATGGAATGAGAAGAATATAAATCTTTTAAAAAGTTTATACACACCTCAAGAACTATAGAAGCATAAATGTTTGGTAGAAAGTGGTTTAGGACACAAGTAAAAGGTCATATAATATTCTTTTGAATCATAAATTGATCTCTAGCGTTGCCTAAATAGTTATCATCTTCTAATATACATCTAATATGGATAATCTCCTTTAGTGGAAGAGGAGCGAATAATGGGAATTGAGATAATAGGGAATTATGCCAATGTATTAATTCTAGATACAAATGTTTCTACATAGCTCGTCCTTTGCAATGCTAAGATACTAATAACTGAATACAAATGGTCAATATAAATTCAATTTGACTGTATTATACAAAATACCAATTATTTCCTTAATTAGAAATATTTATAAAATACTAATTTTTATCCAGAGTGCCATGCTACGCCTACTTATATGATATTTTTCCAAATCATGAGAATATTAGGATGTACGTTGAGAGAACCCCACCCAGCTTAAAACTGTTAAAAGTTTTGTTGGAACAAAAGAAAAATGATTTCTAGAAGCAGTCTTGCTCAACTAAACTCAGTGCTCCACTGATCCACTCAGTTCCTAAACTTCTTCTTCAACAGAAATTAAGAAAATTGATCTTAACCAGCATGCAGTTTTTATATATATATATATATATATAGGTAAAGATAATATATATATATATATATATATATATATATATATATATATATTTACAGGATACCAAACCTGTTTCTTTAAACAAATACCAAATAAGTAATATTGAAATCTAATAACGCAAATAATGTTAAAGAATAGAGAAAAGAAATCTTCTTACAGGAACTTGGAAACTTGGTGCCTTTGACGATCCATTCTTTATATTTTTTACGGATGTGTAGCTAAATTTAACTATCAACGCGGTAAGACAAGAATGTATCATTTCTGACCGACACTTTTTGAGATTAATATTATTACCCTTCCCTCTTTTTAATGTTTAATAATGAATTTCTTTGCTTGATGAGTGTCTTTGGAATCATAGAGTCCAATACTTGCAATTTGCAAGAAGTCCATTCTTCAAAAGCCCTCTCTGGGGCGCAGAGATTGTCTCAGCTTCCGAGTACTGATGTCGGAGGACACTGAGACATTAAGCCATGATGCACAATTAGGCCTTGTAATTGAACATTGATAAAAATAATTTTGTCTAGTTTAGACTTAAGGCCAATGAATATAAGTCAATTTATTAAAATGGGTCTGCATGTTTCGAATCCTCTCATGCCACTTCAAGAGCCTAAAAGCTATTTACAGCCTAATAAAATGTAGACAAATCGTCCGCTATATGGTCCACGTCATAAATAAAAATAATCTACATAGCAAAAATCGGCCGTGCTTCAAAATTTTGATAGAATCCAAACACACAGTTCGATTATCCCGAGGAGGATTAGTCACTTAAATAAACTTTAATTTACTACATCAGCTAATTTTAAATACGCTTGTGGCTTATAGAAAAATACCGGTCAAATAAAACGAAAGTGCAGCCATTCAATGCAGATACACTAGACACACCCACATACACTAACACACCGTTAACATTCCCTCCTTGGAGCGTAAAGAACTACAAGATTGACTTAACACTAGCACAATTTAAAAAAAATCATCCACTATCCAACAAAATTTATAATACCATATTTACCTCACTTTTGGCAGACAAACGTAAATATATCCACATCTACACAGACGGATCGAAGACACCATCTGGAACTGCAGCAGCAGCCATCAACGAAAACGAAACACATTCAATCAAATTACATGACAACACAAGTATCTACACAGCCGAATTACACGCCATACACTTAGCCTTTACAAAACTACATTACACTGAAAACACAAACATACTCCTATGTACAGACTCACTCAGTTCTTTACACTCCCTCGATAATATTCATACTAACCACCCAATAATTAAACAGATATACGAACAATTACACAGACTCAGCAATCACACACTTACACTATTATGGCTACCCGGACACGAGGATATCGGACTAAGTACATCAGTAGACAAACATGCATAAGACGCAACTAATAAACAGATCGTAGACATTGAAAACATAACGTTAGATGATTTAGTTCACACATTACGCACACATATATTAAATGACTGGTTGCAACACTGGCTACAAACAAACAACAAATTATCACAAATTAAGAACACAGTAAAAGCATGGAGTAACGAACAACATACCTTGACAAGAAGAGACCAAGTAGTACTTACCAGACTTCGCATCGGACACTCGTTGCTCACACATAATTACCTCATGGAGAAAAAGGACAAACCGATATGCAGAGTTTGTAACACAACACTGACAATTAAACACATACTCACTGAATGTAAAAGACGCGACAAACTGAACATTCCACACGACCTACAAGAACTTCTCACAGAGGGTAGTCCATACATAAACTCTATACTTCAATATTTAAAAGACATAAACATTTACCACAGAATCTGAGGAAACGAAAGATATTTTAAGATATTTTTTTTTCTCCCTATTATGTAATTATTTCTCAATTTTACTTGGTCATTAATATAAAACCACAACATGTAGCATCCTCCATGACCTAATAAATAGTTAAATAATGGCAGTTACTTTTAGTGTTAAGTTATGTAAATACATTTACTATAGTTCAAAGAGCAAGGCTCTAAATAATGTTTAGCAATTAATTCTTAACACAAACCTACTAACTTTTGTCTTATGCTCTCCTTAAACCTTTCTTTTTTTTTTCTTTTTTTTTTTTTTTTTTTTTTGTGTTTAGTACTATAAGTTACTGTTAATTGTGAATATATAAATTTGTATTTTTTAATGTATCTCTGAAGAGCAAGTCGCCGTCGTTGCGAAGCTCGTAAAATAAAATAAAAAAATAACGAATAAAAGACATATGTAAGCCCAGAATAACAAAAAAAGATATAATATTCTAGCATATTGAAGGCATATTGGTAGAAGTAATTCGTATAAAATGAAAAGAAACCCTAAGGCCATAATACCAAGTTCCCACTTGATTATAGAAGGCCACATCTGAACAGGGGGAGCTAGGAATGCCTTCCCTAGTGGTTGTATAGCTATAAAGGCCCAGGGATGCAGTGGTATTAGTGGGGTCTTTCTCCTTTATTTGCTCTCTTTCTCGGTCAGACTTGGATAAATACACAGCTTTGTCGGGCTCTTGTTTCAACAGCAGCTGCACTGTATCGTTCACTCTTAGGGGTCGACAGTCAAACCTCTCTACTGGAAAATGGAAGTCATATCACTACTATTTTATATATAAATGCCATCTATGTTTGTATATATATATATATATATATATATACACATATATATATATATATATATATATATATATATATATATATATATATGTGTGTGTGTGTGTGTGTGTGTGTGGGGGGATCATATTTTTTTGGATGGATGGCATTTTTCTCCTCCTGACTTCTTCCTGAAATATTTCGCTAGATTTCTCTCTAGCTTCTTCAGCCAGGTGATTTTTGTGGTGGACCACCCCCCGAAGACCATTCCCTCGGCTACCACCGAGGAAGAAACAACAATAATCTGGCTTCCGAAGCTAGAGATGAATCTAGCGAAATATTCCTCAAAGAAGTGAGGAGGAGTACCACCGCTCATTGAATTCATTGGCCTTAAGTCTAAACTAGACAAAATTATTTTTATCAATGTTCAATTACAAGGCCTAATTAATTGTGCATCATGGCTTAATGTCTCAGTGTCCTCCGACATCAGCACTCGGAAGCTGAGACAATCTCTGCGCCCCAGAGAGGGCTTTTTGAAAATTGCAAGTTATTGGAGTCTATGATTCCAAAGACACTCATCAAGCAAAGAAATTCATGATTAAACATTAAAAAAAGGGAAAGGTAATAATATTAATCTCAAAAAGTGTCGGCCGGAAATGATACATTCTTGTCTTACCGCGTTGATAGTAATATTTAGCTACACATCCGTACAAAAATATTAAGAATGGATCCTCAAAGGCACCATGTTTCCAAGTTCCTGTAAGAAGATTTCTTTTCTCTATTCTTAAACATTATTTGCGTTATTAGATTTCAATATTACTTATTTGGTATATATATATATATATATATATATATATATATATATATATATATATATATATATACAGAGAGAGAGAGAGAGAGAGAGAGAGCAGGGTGTCTACTGCACAAAAAAGTCACGAAATTGAAAATGGGGAACGAAAGTCATGAATTTTGAATCCATGTCATGAAATTTCAGTTTTGCCAGAGTCGAACGTAATCTGAGGACTTCTGCGCATTCTTAATTGTGGTCGTTTTCGTACGGTTACTCAATTCTATCTGCCTCTCCATTCCTTTCCTCCGTTAGATTCCATTGTTGTAGCATTTACACATAAATTATCCATTATGTATATTTTCATTTCTCTTTATTCATATTCAGACTTTAATATTGAAATTATTTACACTTTAATTCACTAAATTATGTACATTAACAATAAATATTTAGTTAGTAATATGTTTAGAAAATTTGATTTCTACTACCATTGTCCGAAATATTTGAGGCTTCTAATTCAATATTCATTCTAAAATTTTTAGTACCATCGTTTCTTCGCTTTTATTATTAATTTAACAATCTTCTTTATCATCATGGTACTACCTGTAAGGTGGCAATTTATTTTATACTTAAAGCTAAGGATTTTTTCTTATTAATTGAAATGATTTTCGTTTTAATGAGCACAAAATTTGAATTTAAAGTCATGAAAATGTCACGAAAAAGTCATGAAATTGGCTTTCACAAATGTAGTAGACACCCTGTATATACATATATATTTATTTACACATACATGTAAATCAATGGTAATGAAAGAAATATTTATATATGTAAGAATATGTATATAGACAATTTTTAGAGCGTTTTCGTTCTTCTCCCTATTTATTTAGTTATTTTGAAAGTTTTGCCTTCATTTTTCCTAAAAAAAAATGTAAATAAATGCAAAAATATAAAATGAAATAGTAGTGTGTCATGTTTACCTCAAATTCGACGGGCGTGTCAGCTGTGTTGTTTTAGCAGTTGACATTTCGATTTTTAAGCCCGGATCTCTGAAGTGAACGTGATTTCTGTTTGAAATCACCATCGTAACTATTGCAACAAAGAAGGAGTTTAAGTGAATTAATATATTATTTTAAAGGAATCTGGGAATGTTATGTTCTTTCTTATAAAAGGTCTTTTGGCAGTCACTGCAAATGACAGGATAGCTTCAAGCGCCATTAGAGAAAACGTTTTAGCGTAAGATAGGCTATTATCGTTCTCTAAATGTGTGACCTGAGAAGGATAAAAGGACAATAGAACCAGAATTCCTGAAGATATTTCGGTTTTATTGAATTTGAAGGGGAAACTGTTTTCAAGTGAAGCTATATGCGAACGTTTTATGAAGTTTGAATCTTTTACAGATATACATCAAACATTAGGTGGAAATGTGTTTGGATTAATGTCCATAAATTCCACTTAGTAATGTGTATGTGTGTGTTAGTTGGTACATAGTTATATCAATCAATAGAAAATAATTATAAAGAAAAGTAATAAATGAAACAATTTAAAACTGATATCCAAAAGAATTTTTGAATAAACTATTAGCACTATTTATACATTTCCTTCAATACCAACATCCAAAATGTCATTTAAATTTGCATGTTAAAAAAGTTTTATACATCAAATTCATACTAAAAAATGTGTTATTTTGAGAAATGTGAGAACGCAAAGAATAACATTCTTGAGTTTCACAGAACCTATGGGTAATTCTTGGAAAAGGTAAAAAAGGTCTTTATCGACAAAGTAAACACTGGAAACTAGACTAAGAAAGGAAGCAAACCGTTTTGACAAGACTACGAATAGGGCACACAGCATTGACCTACCTCCTAAGCGACCTCCATCACCCAACATGCAAGAAATGTGATACAAATCTCACAGTCGAACATATACTTATTAACTGCTATAAATAAGACCACATAAGACTAGAACTTGGAATATCCAAAACATTACTGGACATTTTAGGAGATGACCAACAAACAATACAAAAATTGCTTACTTTCTTCAGACAAATCAACATTTACAAACACATATAAAAGACCGAACTCCCAATGACCCAGTAGGGTAGAGGCAGAATAATTAAAAAAAAAAATAAAAAAAACAACACTGGAAAAAAACACTCACCTGGCAGGAACTGTGTCAGCTTAGCGGGTTTCTTTTTGTACGTATTCTGGTATAATTTGTAAAGGTTAGATTATACATTCACAATATTTGATCTTTGAGAAAACCAATATTTTCGAATCTTCAAACACCAGCTTCACTGGCAACTGGTCCTGACCAAATTTATGACCGATTCCCTTCAACTTACCATATTTAGTAACCGTTTTCGAGATATTTAAGAAAATATTCTACACTCATAAACTAATCACTTCTGTTGATAGTTTTCTAGAAATATTTACTCTACTTTATATGTAGCCATAATTTGTATTTATCATTTTCTGTGAATATCAAGCCTGTGAAAAGTCTCTCCTTTCATCCTCGTCACGAATTTATTTACCAGGAGACAGATTCAGCTTTTGAACGAAATTTACCTTTCGTCTTTAAAGGTTATGGACCAGTAATGTCATATTTAGCAATTTTAGATTTCTTTTATAGAATTTCTCATAAATTTATTATAAAAAATGTTTCGAGGGGGACAGGGCAGAACTGATTTTAGGAAAATTTAAATAGAAAGGACTAGGGAAGTAATTAATCCAAAAGCGCCCAAAGGCATGTGGGTTTGTTGAAGCCAAAGGGGCTTTAAAAGCAGACTAAAAAGACTAATGCTACCGGAATTTCCAGCCAGGACTGCATTGTTCCATAATTCACTTTGTTCTCCATCCGCACGTGACTTGAACCTACTGCTAAGCCTTCCATCTGCTGTTCCTGTGTTCGTCGTTCCCACAGGCCTTTCCAAAGATACTCTTTTAGGCAAATCTATTGATGGAATTAATTCCATCTTTTTGTCTATAATGCAGAATATTCCAGTTATTCCTATTTCACCCATTTCAGTGCCTGTATTTCATAATATGATTGAAGCTGAAATTTATATCTATGTATATAGATTTTAAGCAAGTATATTGGATTGGAAGTCATGTAATGTTTGGGAGTCGGCTAAGACAGAACATCAAATTTAAAAAAAAAATCAATATTGCGTACGTTTTCAACAGCGTTCTCCAGGTACAAAATAAATATACGCAATTACAACGTGAATAATAATATTTTTTTAGCTGATCAAGACAACCGTATTGAAACGTTCAAAATGTAGATTTTTCTGAAATTTTCGTTTAGCCGAATCCCAACCAATCCTTGACTTTCCATCACCTCAAAGGTTAATAAGTTCCTCATGGTCTATTGGGGAACGTCTCAGATAGGCATGCAGGAAATGTGGGCTCGAGCCGCGTCTCCAGCATGTTAAGTTTGTTTAACTTTGGGGGCCGTTGAAAAAATCCCAGCTGCATCTTAAATGTTAAGAAAGAGTTAAACAAAAAATTGTCAATTCAATTTATAATAATGACTCCAGAATCCCGGCCTAGAAGCGGGAGCGCTGTAAAAAAATGAAATAACTAAACTTTTATTGAAATTTGCCTGTGAAAAATGTACTCATTTTAAGTGAAGTGACTTTTAATCTGGCATTCCAATAAAAGTTAGGAAACATTTATTATTTATTTCTATTACTGAAAGTAAAAACGTAAACGCACCTACTAAAAAAGGAAAAGATAAAAGAGCTAAACTCTGTGACTTTGTTGTATAACTTGATCAAAAGTGTTTTGGTGTGTTTCTAACTGGTTGTATAGGTCTCTCTCTCTCGGCTGTACCTCGCTGGCCAAGTTTCAGTTTTGAATTGTTTTATCAGCATTCCTTCGCCCTCTCTCTTTACCTGCTTGTTGGTTATGTTGTTTTCAAAACTTTATGTTTTTTTCTGTTGTTCTGTTTTTATTCACTCTGTTTCATTCATCCGATAAAATCCTCACGTTGAAGGTTTCACTAATGAACCTCCTCTTGACAATCTAGATTTTTCAGTGTTTGTTGTTTCTTTTTTTTTTTTTTTTTTTTTTTTTTTTTTTTTCTTTTTTATATATATATGAGAATTTAAAAGTATTATATCTAAAGATATACACTAAATGCCTCTGATGAATTTTTATAAACTAAATAATTCGAAAGTTATTTCAAGGATGGAGATGATCATAGTTGGGTCTTGATGGACGTCTAAAAACAAGTTCTGAAAATATGATGATGATTTTTTTTTTTTTTTTTTTTTTTTATTGTTTCTGCTTGATTGTTAATTCCTCGCGAGGGATAGAAAGACAAATTGAAAAATAAGTTTAGAGATGTAAATGGAATCGAAAAAGATAATTAAGGTTGCTCAAGTTGTCGAAGGGCGAAATTTGCATGGGCAGCAGGATAAAGGACGCATACACAGAACATTTCGTTATTACAAAAAAAAAGTAATTCAATAAAAAAAATATCATTTCCTTAATAAGTAACGATGGCTCAGAGGAGTAGTTATTGTAGGCATATATGACTTATTGTATGACAAGTCCGAATCGCCTTGCTTATGCCTAGTTATTTCTTGTTACATGCCACCCAAACACTGGATTTTACGAGTAACTAATGTTCTCAGCGGCAAGTATTAGTGAATCCAGCAAGGGAGGGCAAGTAATGTTTAAACATTTTTTTTCATTGCAGCATGCTCCATCTCGAACGGATTTCTTGCTACTGATGAGTTTACATTCACAACGCCATGTGAACGATTTCTTGCCATTAAGCCAGTAGTGAGAGTGACAAGCACTGAGCCAAGGCCCCCACATGGGGGGGGCTGCCGGTTAAAGTTGTCCCGGGCCCGGGCACCGTGGGGGAAAAATGTATTGGTTATCAGCTTGTAAAAAGAAAGGGGTTTAGAAATATAGACGGGCGTAGCCTATATTTATTGGAACGGGATCTATATTTTTTTAATGTACATGAACGACAAAACAAGTGCTGTCCCAGAATAGTATCTTTTTTTAGGAGTCTTAATAAAACTACAAGTACCGAAAGTGACCTTTGCTGCACTGATTGTCGGCTTTTATTCTCATTTCGCTCAAAACTCAAGATGAAAATAATTTTAAAATGTCCAAAGTCCTATAGCAAAGTACTAGAATTTTCAGTCTGCCTCTGAGATGTGGGGTCCCAGCTCTGAGAAGAGGGGGCCCGTGATCTGGTCCTGGGCCCGGCTCTGAGATGTGGCGGCCCTACACTGAGCCCTTGTAAACAAGACCTTAGTGCTGTCCAGCACTGGAACAGTTTAATATCCTAATTTCGAGAGAAGGTAATCATTAGCAATCACTAATTAATTAGTAGCAGAAGTGAACTCAGGCGAGGAATCCAGCCACAAGGCTAACTTGTCGGGTCTGGACTAAAGTTGCAGCCACCCGTAGCCCAATGGTCGAGGAGCATGCCGTCCACAATCCAGGTGAGTTATGTGTAAACTTTTCATCTGGTCGGCTTCTGGACTGAAAAGGAGGCTCTGCCCCAACTCGCACCAAACTTAATTAATACCTGAGTCACCTTAGCAAAAATTTAATTATCCTTCCCTCAGTAAGGAATCTCTAAGTTTTCACTCGTAGAAGGGTTTAAGTATTAAGGACATTTTGTTTCTAATCCAGTGCTAAATTAATAACGTATTATAGATTATTTTTGTCAACAACAAAGCAGCCACTGGGGGACCACTGAAGAATTAATTAAGACCAGAACTATTCATGTTTATTTTGATTTTCAATAGGTTTTACTAGTGGGAGTGGACCCGACGAACTTAGGCACGGACCACACGACGTATTTATTTATTTTTGTGCGTTTGTGTACAAGGAATCTTTCTAGAAATTTGTATTGCTCTCGTGATTAATTTTCCAATCTTGTTTCTGATAAGGGGATGCAAGTTCAGAATAATTCTTATATTGCGTCATGACTAAATTGTCCAATTCACTTCTTTATGGAAAAAAGAACTCGCAACCAGCCTTTCGACCTTATATACGGGACCATTTTGAATATTTTACCTTCATCCAGTATTATCAGGCTGTACCGTATGAAATGTCAGTTTTGGACTTGCCGATTTCCTTCAAATCTCTTGAAACTGTCGTGGTTCCTACTCCGAGTTCTTTGGCATATTCCCTAGTGCTTTTTGAGGGACAAGCTTCAACCCTTTATTTCAGGTGGTCATTGTCAAGCTTGGTTTCTGGCCTTCCTCGCTCCTCGTTGTCGAGGTCAAAATTTCCACTTCGAAACCTAGAAAACCACCGGTAAACAGTTCGTTCTCCCCGAATGCCGTGTTAATGTTCATAAACGCCTCAGCAGCGCTATGACCGAGCTTAAATTCATAACGAAAAATAATACGGATTTCCGTTAAAGTCATAATTTAAGTTTTATTTTTTTCTCAGAGGATCGTTCTCACAACACAGTACGCAAGTTACTGATTAAATAATATGAATGAAAGAGCTTTAATTATATATAAATAACAATGACGTTTGTAAATATTGAAATAAAAAAGGGAAAGGATTAAATCGCAAAGGAAACAAAACTGACATTTCATGCGGTACAGCCTCATAACATCAAATAATTAAAACAAAGAAAATACTCTAGAATATATTAATTTATAAATATATACACATAAACATATGTTATATGTGATATTATTGTTATTAATATTATTGAAGTTTTGTATCTATTTCCCCATTTAAATATGAGCTCAGTATAATATTTTTTCATTTTTAAGCAACACGACCACAAATTTAAATAAATGGAATACGTTGAGTCAACCATAGGGTTATTCGTTGAATCTCAGGCATATTTATTACACCCCTTTGCCGCAAATACCGAAATTAGACCGAAACAGCGGCACATGTGCACAGCTGAACCCCTTAAAACACGCTCCTTGTCACTTGCTCCCACCACAAAACAGGCACAAATTCATAGCTCATCTTGAGGAAAGCAAACTAGATGTAGTTTATGCTTTTACAACAAATACTACATAATAAGATCATAAAATATTGCTCTATATAATAAACTAGCTGTTACCCAGTGTGCCATGCTACACCTACTTTCTGCCTATGACTATCCCCGTATCAAGATCTACTTGTATACCCAGTTACGTAAAAATCGGGCAAACGTTGTGAATTTGTTTATATCTGGCTAGTGCTTCCTCTTGAAACAGCCAACGAGGCCAGCACCACAGCTGCGAGATAGCTCTTTTCAAAGAAAGGCCAGCGCTCCTTAGTTAGACAGCGACTGTTGATATAAAATTGAAATAAACTGCATTACATGATTATATAACGATGTAAAGTCATCAATGAGTTCGAGTTATTCTAATTATCAAGAACATCAACAAATACATTTGAGGCATTATTCAAAATGGCTGTCGATTCAAAATGGCCATCAGAATCTTAATGGTTCAGTGTAGCCAATTTTTGTTAAACAAAACTTTTGACCTTTTGACCATATTTTGAAATTTCCCGTATCAAGACCTACCTGTGTGCCAAGTTTGGACAAAATCGGTCAAACGGTATAGATTTGTATAAGGAACAAACAGACATACGGACAAACAGACAGAGTGATTTTTATATATATAGATTTTGCATCGCTCATCGCTAATATTCCGTGACGGTTGGACCCATGTCAATTCTTTATTAAAGTAAGCTATATACGTTCTAGGTACCTCTTCCGGAGCAGCAAACTCTCTGTATTACAAATATATTACAGGCGAATAGTTCGAAGGGGAACCTTCCCTTTCTGTTTTGGTAATAGATTTTTATTTGTTGCACTCTTTGGATGCTATACAGCAAGAGATGTGATTAACGCCATAAGTGGTAATCTAATTTTTGACGTTTTTTTCATTGATTAAAGTCACTTTTATCCACTAAGTTAACTAATGTAGTATTTCTTTTCTGTTGTGGGTTTTTTAAGTTTTTGTTTTTTGCTTGTTGCTTTTTTTTTATTGATTTTAGCAGTAATATTAATTAATAAGTAAAACAAAATCATAAAAGAAGAATCAGTTTTTGGTTGTTTGTAATAGATCTTTCGCAGCGGAATTCGAAAGGGCCGAGTAAGCAATCCCTACACGCTTGGGGTAAGAACGGAACGCGCTATGATGACGCATCATAGCAGATCCTGCAAGTCGGACTTTTAGGGCTTCAATGACTGACAGCGTCAAAGAAACAGAGATTCGTTGTAATACTGGATACCTAACCTTCCCAACATAGATATGAATGAAAAATGTAGATCAAGCTGCATATTGATAAATATGAAATGATTTTGGCTTTAGAATGACAGGAAAACTCTCGCTCGAAGAGCGGCACAACATTAAATGAATCAAACCAAATAATGCTAGAAGTTGACCTGTTAAACTATTCCATTATATGATTTTCAGAGAATTATGAACTAGTACATTTGGGAGTATTGATTGAACCTAAATAGAATTATTACATTAATAATTCAATCAATTCAGAATAATTAACAGGAATTTATCTCATTAAGTGCTCAATTATACTTCAAATCAAGCTTGTATCGACAGCTCAAAAAAATAACATTTTGCTTGACAGCTCGTCAAATTGTGTTTCCAATTATGCAATCGTATTTTTATTTTTATGATTTGTTGTAATTGGGGAATTACTTTGTTTCTTTAATAAAGCGCATATTCTAGGTGCAGAAATTCCTAACCACACCGTGGTTCTCCTTGGTACGCAGTAGGCCTTTCGCTTCTAAATGTGTTTTTGTACGCTTTTTCCCTCTCTAAAATGAGACAACTCGTTTATGTATATTTATGACAATTCTAGGCTATGATAAATTGTGTCGGGTACCGACTCTGTGCCTTTTATGATGTAATATTAATCCTGGGTGCGTCTGTAGAAACCTAGCTATCTTCGGAACAACTCATATTATAATAGTCGGAGAATGCCTACATCGAAAAATCCCCGGAACATTTTTGTTTTTATATTAAAAACATTATATTTGTTTTATGTTTCTGTCAAAACGAATAAATGCTTTCTCATAACTCCTTCGCTCACAAGTATGGACGCTAGAGATTCCTGGAGTTAAAATATTCCTAATGAAATTTCCCTATCATGTCCCTTTTTCGTCCAAATTGACCTATTTTGAATCTTAAAAATATATGTATGTACATTATTTCGTCTAGTTATTGCAACAATTTGAAAAATGTCAATTTTTTCGATGAACCTCAATTGAAACATTATTATGCGGAAACTATCAAACCGATGTAAACGAAAGGTGCACTGTCGTTTTATTATACTCGTATAACCATCATTTTCCTCTATGGAATAGGAAAGTCCTAAATGCATTTCAAGCTGCCAAAAAAGTTTATACAAAATGTCTATAGTTTTTACTTTTTTTTGTCATACTTATTACTGTCTCCACATCCAACTCAAAACAGGTAGGCCCTGGAGTTAATGAACACTGGCAACATACCCGTTTGTAAAACTGAAGTCTCTGTGTATGATATCCCTCGCCAGGAGGAGTTTCAAACACATCACTCAAAGAAATTCTTGTGACACTTCTCATCAGTGCTCTATTTATTTCAGCCTAATACAATGCCAATAACAGATAGAGACCACATCCTTCGGCACTTCTACGATTCATTCCCTCACTAAGTCATCGGATTCCAAAGATCTTTCAACTACTCAATTTCAAATCTTCTATTTCGTCTTCTACTTGCGTACCCCCGTTCCCGTTCTTCTTCAATTTATATTCTTTCCCACCGACCTGCTTTATTCCAAAAATCATTTCTTATCTGTACAAGCTCTCTCAGGAATACCACATTCTCGCCTAAGCGCCAAGCCAGGACTCTTGATATATTCTAGTCCTGAATCTCCCACCACCTCTCATCCCGACAAGCCTCACCCAATTTCTGAAATTACCATTCAAGATTCCAATCACTTCTGATCTACTGTAAACTAGTTTAAGGGGTAATATTAATTTTGTCAAATTTATGATTATTCCTAAGGGACTTGAGTGCCAAAAGATAAATCAAAAATCGTCATTTACTTTACAATGCCTATAAATTATGGCAAACAGTTCTCAAATACTTGGCGTTCTAAGTTTGTACTCCACAACCAACCCTTATTACACTAAGAGGCTTAGAATATCCGACGAAGCTCCTCAAGATAATAACTTCTATATTAGACATTTCTGAGCACGCACGTCACAACTTCCAAGGCTTATTGTTTCACTTCACTCTACATATAATCCCTCCTTGGTAGGATGTTTAGCACAATGACTATTAGTTTGTTACCGAAGTTATTAATTCTATAAATAAAATGTTGCTAATAATGGTGTGAGATATTTTAATATGCAAAAAAATAATTGTATAGGCGTGAAAACATAGTGGAGCGGCGAGGGTAGAGGGTAGCTGAGAGGGTTAGAAATAATGCATGTATTTATACTTGCCAAAACATAGTGGAGCGGCGAGGGTAGCCGAGACGGTCCAAACCCCTCTCAGCTACCCTCTCGGCTACCCTCTACCCTCGTCGCTCCACTATGTTTTCACCCTAACAATGAGAATGAGGAAAATAAACGAAGCCGGCTAGTAATCAAGGTGACTGAACATTCAGGCTCATCAAACATCCTAAATTATTAAAATTCATTAACTTTTTAGGTACAATAATAACATACATAGTTTGTTTTTGTTTTTTTTTTTAATTTCCAAAGAACCATTGAACTTCTGATTTAGGATCATTGAGGATTCAAAATTAACTTCAAGCATAATTGTTCTGTGGCTGACAAAGACACCTTTTTTTAGTTAACCTTCTGAAATTATTGAAAACGGTTGACAGAAAGACTTCAAACATTGTCCATCTGTAGCCAAAGCCTTTACAATCTTTTTCTTGAGGGCTAACTGTAACAGTGGAGGTGTGTTGACTTGTTTTTGCATCCTGTTTACTCCTGGTCAGTTATTTCTGCCGCCACGTATCATCCAAGCATGAACATATAAGTTAATATTTATTTTATTTATTTATTGGTTCTTTGTTTTACTGCAATGCCCTCTACACATGAGAGTGTGCACATATTTTGGATTTTTTACATATCAAAAGTTCCAACCATAAAGTAATAGAAGAAACTACATACGTCAATAAATATACTTTACCTAAAATAGTAATATAAAAGTAATTAATTTTATCCAACAACAAGCTAAAAATTTATGTACATGCTAGATAACATAAATAGGTATAAACATGTAGCCATAAATAGATATAAATGATATTACAAACTAAATAGTAAAGACAAATACATGTCATGTAAGGTACAATGCAAAAAATAAAAAGATAAAGTAATGCAAGCAAAACATTTATATGAAAATCAATATAAAGAAAAGTAAAAGAAGGCAAACCACAAACTATCCTAAGATGAATATAAGGCAAAAACAGCACCTTTCCACAACAGTCACATTAAACTAATCATTTCTTATTACCAAGAAAATGGCACCACTTGCACGACCGAACTTCCTCACTTTAACAGCAGAATGGGATATAGAGGTGAAGCCTTCTATAGATGGTAGAGAGACTGGTTCTATGACGGTATGATGAGTTTCCTGGCAGGAGAGAAGGTCCGGGTCCGAGGTATCGCCATAAGTAGATAGGTTCTGGAGGCCCCTGGAGTGTGATTTCCTTCATCTTGAATGATCTAGTTCTACTGCAGAGAGTCTTCGATTTAATTTCGTTACGAATTACGCTATGTTCAGTTGGCTGGATGACCCGCCCTTTCTGGATAGAAATCTTTCATAGATACTTGTGACGAGGCCTTTCTCTTCTTCTGAGGATTCTGAAATTGTTCCAGCTGTCCTAGCTAGTCCTGGTGAAGATATAATTTAATATGTAAAAGTTTCATTAATAATAACTACAATATCAAAAAATTATAGATAAAAAATATCAGAAAAGTTAAAAAGCATGCTGCAAGAAATACAATATGTTCTATTTTTTAACGATATTGAACTTTTTTTCAATAACAAACGATATTGAACTTTTTTTCAATCTACAGGTTGCCACCCTTTTATAATACCAACTGCGCGTGGTCGGTCACCCATTCAGGTACTGACCATGCCCGACGTTGCTTAACTTCGGTGATCTACGGGAACCTGTGCGTTCAACGTGGCTATAGCCGTTGGCGATATTGTACTTATTATTATCAAAACTTTTACCTATTTACTTATACTAAAATAAAGTTGCTATGTTTCAAGGTAATTACTTTTGTTGTGAAGTTCATTTAAATATATAAATGATTCGTTTTCTGGATACATTTTTCACTTTCTGAAATATTTTCAAGGCAGATGTGACTGAAGGAATGTATTCCTGCCTTCCAAGAACTCAGCTTTAAAATTAAAGCCATAAATTAGAATAAGGAGCTAAAGAGAAGGGAAAATGAGAGAGAAGCAGAGAGAAAGACGGATAATGTAATTGTATACGATGGTGGACTCTGTCTGCGGCCTGCAAAAAAAAAAAGAAAAGTGATTTAAAAGCTTCCCAGAGGGAAAGCAGATTCGCCCAAGCAACAATGCATATGCCAATACTTCCTTCTCTCTGTGCTATTCTTTGAATCTACCAAAAGGATGACCGAATTACAGGAACAGCGTCATCTTAGCGTGATTCCTCAACCTTCTTGGATCTAGTGATATTTGGAATGTTTGGATTAGAAACATTTTAACTCAAATTTGGAGGAAATTAATTAAATTAATTAATAGAGAATAAATGCCTTCTTAATTCCTTATTCAATGATCTTCAATAAAATAGGGTCACATTAGTACAGTGTGGTGAAATTGGTACAAACCTATACTGCTTATTTATGCTTATATCTGGTGGTAAAGGACCATGTCCATTTTTTAATTTAATTGACTTAACAACATGTTCTTAAAGTGGATATTTCGGCCCATATAATGGTATACGCCATATAAGGGCATTTTATGTTCCCATAAATAACGAAAATAAGACAGTGAAAAGTAAAATCATGTCCGTTTACAGTAGAGGTACAAGACACCATGTGGAGGACTTGGTTTGGCTTGACTATGATCAATACTTCCAATTACCTACCTATCAATGGCAATAACAATGTGAAAAATTTTCTTTATATATGTTTCTATAAGTAACGCAGAAACAAATCTTAATAGTTAACAGTTGGAACATAACGGAAAATTGGCTCTCCTGAACAATTACATATATGTGACATGGTGTCCTTTACTTCCCGGGTACAGATATATTTTTCTGAGAGTGAACAGACAAATATATAGGTGTATATTTGTCTGTTTGCACTCTTTGGGCAAAGTCTAACCTTTTGGCGTTAGTTAAATAAAAATATCCTAGGAACATAAGTTTTTACCAATTTCGCCACACTGTACTAATGTTACTCCATTTTACGGTACATATTTCACGGTGACCCTGATATCTAAAAATATTTCTGGCCATATATAAATGGTATATTCAGCCCAAGGGATTAATCCTTTTACCTCTCCGGCCTACGTCAATCAAGAATACTTTAACTGCCACTCATATTTCGAAGAAATTAAAATGAGTAAAATTAAATAAAAAAAAAACAAATTGAAGGAAGTCGAATCTGCCCCAACCAACGTGACACTTGAAATACGGCAAACCTAACTGATTGCCAGTTGATGTTTGTAAGCTTTTTTGGGTACCGAAGGGGAGTAAATGAAAGGTTAGGGATAGTCAAACTTCGACGTATAGTCCAGGCACACGGCGAGACACCCTTACTCAGAATATGCGCCGGCCCTGGCAGTCAACGTGTTAAAACATCCACGACTTCTCCTCATTCTTAAGAATTGGTCTATTACAAACAACAAATACCTACATACTTTTTCTGTTCTCCTTTAAGCTCCTTCGCTGGGGCATCGTCTTGATCTTCTCTCGGCTTCTTTCTCCAGCGGTGCTCGTTGTCCGGCCGTTATATTTCGCCCAAATCCTATTGGGCTTCATCAGACGTGTTCCTTACTCTTCGGGGTGTGCAGGAGCATAGCCCGAAGAGTAAGGAACACGTCTGATGAAGCCCAATAGGATTTGGGCGAAATATAACGGCCGGACAACGAGCACCGCTGGAGAAAGAAGCCGAGAGAATACCTACATACTTGTTTATCATTTTACATAGCTTATTTATAATTATCATTATTTTGGGGATCTATGAGTTATGATACGTCAACTTTTATACTGGACTCCCAGTTAGCGTCATCGGGTTTACTTCATAAGGAGATACATCCCTTTGGTTGGATGGAGGAAACGCTCTAAAAAGTCTTGTCGGCATCATTTATTTTCTGCATCATTCTTGTCTTTCTATGCAAATTACCCTGCAGATATACTGCCCTAAAAATGCCAGTTATTTTGAAATGGGCAGTAACATTTAATTAGCCACTTAACCGCTACTCTCGCATTGGTGCAGGCTGAGCTATGCGTTCTCGCAACGCTCCTCCCTCACTAGTGCGGGCTGGAGAAAACGTCCCCCACCCCCACAAAATATTGGTGAATGTTTACTGAAAAATTGGAACGAAAAAACTACGACTTCAATTCAATTGTTTGCCAGCTGAAAAATTGTACTAAGGATAGTTTTGAAGAAGTGGCTAGTGAGTATAAAGCCGAGGGAGGATTGTTTGTTTATTCTTGGTCTAGTGATCAAAGAATCCACGGCCTGTTGTCCTAGGAATACTCGTTACTTTCTCAGCGGTAGACTTTCCATTATGTCAGAAAGCATCTCGCTTTCTGGAAAATAGCTTGCTGGAGCTCTTCGAAATGTTTTGTTTTAACAATGTGTATTATAATGAATTATGTTTTGTATTTCATAATTATTTATTTCATAATTATTATGATTGTTTTCATAAGTTTTTCTTTATAGAATCAAACTATTCAAAGGTAAAACGTTTACTGCTTAAGGAGAGGTATTTCATTTGATTTTAATTTTTATTGTTTTTATATTTTTATATTCATCGCTGACGGAATTATATCTCATGAACAGACAGACCAGACCGAAGTCTTAATTATGAAACACCTTAATAAACAATAAAACACTATTTTATTTTATTATATATATATATATATATATATATATATATATATATATATATATATATACATACATATATACAAGAATGGCCACTGAAGAGCTGTGAAAGTAGTTTGATCAAATGGTTACTGCTTTACCCAACCCAAGCCCCAAAAGATTAGAAACCATTCAGATATATTTTGCAAGAATAAATGACTTTGCAAAGTCTATGAAATGATTTAAACGTAGATATATTCATTATTAGTTTATAAATCTTTATTTTACAGAAACTTACTGATAATCACTAGACATTCAATAGTTTAGTTGTTATATACGTTATTATAGATTGTATTATTGAAAGGTTATATTGTCTCGCAGCGGAAAACAATAAATAAGAATTTAATAACTAGAATATTTCAGTTTTTAATATCATTAGATTGCCGTAATATTAAGCTTAGATGAGATTCAAGTTTCATTCAATCCAAGCAATTCTTCCATTGAATTCAAAATGTAAAAACTTCACAAGAGGGGGCTAAGCTTTGCTTGGACTCTCCATCAACGATTGAAAGATTATGAACTTGTAGAGCACGATATGTTGTGGAGTTGATCTCGTCTTTATTAAATACAGAACACATTGGAATCATTGGCTACAATGGTGATACAGTACACTATCATGAGAGTAGTAGCTTTCAATGGCCTTGAAACGAGGTGTAAGCTCGCTTTAACCCGTCTATTTCTAGAACATTGGTGGTGCTTGCTTCATTCAGCTCCATTTCTGAATTAATATATTCCCAAGTAGAGACGGCCATAAAGTTTTACAATGCTGCTAATAACGCTCACCCCCGCTACGTCACGTACCCTCTCTGAATCCAGGCTCATTATCCCGGAATAAACCCCGAGTCATTAGGGTCTACACCGCGAAACAGCTGTGCTCAGGTGCTTAATACCGAGAAGGTAATGCTCAGGCAACACTATCCAAAATTCACTTTGTACTACACATATAGCAATACTAGAACCCCCACGCCGGAAATAAATCCAAAACCAACAAATGTATTGGTGAAACGAAGAAACTTTTCGCTACACTTTAGAAAACATCTATTATGAATTTGAGTTCGGAAATTCATACAAGCTGTAGGATAGGAATGGCTGATGTAAGTCATTATGATGGCTCATTTATTAAAATTAAAGGGGTCATTACAGAAACCAGAAAAGCCCAAAAACTACCATTTTCAGAAACTCAAAATAAAATGCGTAGCTTCATTTGTGCTGGATGATATGAAAATTCCTTTTACACTGCCCCTTTTATATTGGCCCTTTAACAGCTTTGCATCGTACATAAAATAAATATATATTTTAAGGGTATAGTTGGAAAAATATATGAAAAGTTATGGACTTGCCTGATTTTTGCAGAAATCTTAGTTAAATGAAACATAAAATAATTTAACCCTTAAATAAGATTATTTATTATATAATTCTGACAAAGTACAAATCATTTTTGAATGATAAACATTCTGAAATAGCCGACAGATACAAGGACTATTCTGGATTTTGGTGGAAAGGCGTTGCACTTGTCTTCTTTTGTAGAATCCCTAATACTTTACACACATATATAATGTGACCTAACTGTTTTCGGCGACAGCAATAATATCAATATGTAGAGCTGAAATTGGAAAGGAAGAAGATGTATTTATCTCAAATTATCAATTTTTGGACTTTTTATAATGATTCTGATTTTTATAATGACCCTCAAATTTATTTATTCATTTTATTTGACACAGCTGTATTCACTTTTTATGGATTTTGCAAAGATCAAAGATTGTATCAAACTTACTATTTTTGTTATTTACACATAACAAATGTTTGATTGTCCTTTTGCTTATCAATTAAAGGGCCTTTCGAGGTTGCACTCACGAGAGATTCTTAAAATCTTTATAAATCCCTGTTTCTAATAAGAAAAAGTTTCCTTATTACAATGTATATACGTGTGTACAAGGTGTCCCATATCTGCGGGCTAAAATTGAAATATCTTTCAAACCGTAAGAGATATCCTAAAATCGCAAATGTGTGAAATTTAGATAGCCAAATAATAATACTGTATTTTTTCTTTAATAATTATTGATGTTTCCTGTAGCTTACGGATATCTAGTTCTAGTAAATTCATGGAGGAACTGCATAATATAATACAAAGTTTGTAATCTCTGGCCAGCATTATGCTGCTCCTGAGCGTGTGGCGATACAGGGGAAGTTTGGTGCTGAACACACTACTCTCCGTAACAGCTGATGGAATGTCATTATCATACATCGAATTTTCGACGATGTGAACTCTATCAAACTGCAAACTCATTTCTATGTAATTTTGTTTGAAATTCTTTGTACTCCTTGAGTGAAAAGTCAGATTAATGAAGTGATATCTTAAAACATCACTTCATCAATGAAAAATTCATTTGCAAATGTAATATTATTGTACAGTCATTCAAAGAGGTGTTATAAAAGAATGGTTCCATGGAGAATGCTCTTTTGGTGAGAAATGAAAGAAACCATACCTCGGAAAAGCTGCTGTTTACAAGCTGATGAAGTCACGGAAAACAGATTGAATCTTGAAGTGGAAACAGGGAAGATTAAAGGCCTTCTCCAAGAACATTTAGAAATTGAGGTCGACACGGAGTGAGGCTCCTTAAGAGACATATATCTCAAGAGAATAGTAATGGACTCCATAATATTGTTCGTTCTTTTTCCTTTTATGATATTCGAGATATTTTTGTGTGTGTGTGTTTAACGACGTATCAACATTTGGACTATTAACGATGGGCTATCTACAGGTTTCCACCCTTTTTTATGCCAACAGCACGTGGTCGGTCACCCATTCAGGTTCTGACAACGCCCAACGTTGCTTAACTTCGGTGGTCAAAGGGAAACGGTGCATTCAACGTGGCTATGGGCGTTGACTATTCGAGAAAATGTACAAAAACTACGAAGATCTTATTTAGTGATTATTTCAATAATATGATAATAGTTTGTGGCTGAAATTCAGTCAATAAATAAATGGATTTCCTCGACTGGGACGAATGACAAAAAATGTTACTCCTTATCATTCCGGGTAAAGTGACATAGATATTGAAGATGTTTGAATTTTGCATAAAAATGCGTATGGTTAGGTTAAAAACATTAGTGTTCCCATAAGGTGACTTGAGAAGACTTGAACAATAAATTAAAAACAGAAAACAAAAATGTAAAATAATAAAATAGAACCAAAAAAAAAACAAAAACCTTACATTATTGATATTTCTTTCATAAAAAGATTATCCACTTTCAAGCTGAATCATAGAATAGTATCGATATTTTCAGTATATATATATATATAATAGTACCCACACACCCAAACGTAATTAGGTAGGTTTTAGATATAATTTACCGTTTTTAAACATTTCATTTTCTATTTGCATTTGAGTTTAAAATGTACCAGAATGAATAATCCGTGACGTCCTTTATATTGTTTATTTGCCATTGCTAAGTGCTTTTAGGAGCTCCTGACAGTTCTTAAGAACTTTAAATGCTGGGAGAAGAGTGCCTTACAATAATGGTTGAAAGGAAGTGATATTGCTATTAATGCAAGGGGCAAATTTTTGTAATAAGTACCAGCTAATACTAATATAAAATTAATATAGGTTTAAATAAAGTATTAAACATATATAAAATAAACACTAACATAAAAAAAAATTAAAAAAAGTAATTATATAAAACAGTTTAAAAAATAAAAGAATAATAATAATGAAATCATACGGAATGAGGGACAATTTTGATTGAAATACAAAACGTACATATCCCAAATTTAACATTATGAAATTTAAAAGAAAATATTATGGGCTGTTTCGTAAAAAAAAAATTATTATTTCTGATCTGAAAAGGTTTTCATTACTGCTAAAAATTTACCTCGGGAGAATGATTTTTTTATTATTATTATTATTATTTATTTAATCAAAAAGAATAACTCCTGGTTTTACAAAGGCAAACCTTCCCCTGCAATGGCCACATCAATAGTGAGGTTACTACATATGAATTATGAAAAAAATGTCATGTATTATAACTGAAAATTATATTCTCTTAATTTTATTTAAACACGCATTGTTAAGTCCTTCTACCTTACTTAACAATTAACACTTTAGTGAAACCAAAACTTAACACTAGCAAATATCATTAGGAATCTGAAGTTAAAATTTGAATTTGATCGGGTGAAAATTGAAAGCAGAATTTTTTCGTTTTCTTTTTTTTTTAAAAAATTTCTTGTAATAAAGATAAAAAAAATGGTTTTAATTTTGAACTTTATTTAAAAAATTTAATGTCTGGCACATTTAAAAACTGTTCCTGCACACAATCACTCTTGGGTATAATTTTTGATTAGTTAAGGAAACATTTATCTATTTATTTATTTATCTATTTATTTATTAAGTGCTTCGTTTCGTGGACAATAAGCACACTAAGGTAAGTCTTCCAAGAAACCAGGGAGAAAGTGAAAATTGTATTGATTTACTATATATATATATATATATATATATATATATATATATATTATTATTAAAAATAAAATCATTAAAATTTCAATTTTAAACTATAATGAATAATAACTTATTTATAGAATGAAAAAGGAGTTCAGTAACCTGCCTTCGGAACCCTCATATGAGAACGTATAATCCTTTAGTTTGTAGATATGTCAAGATACTGTCTATGTACTGGCTACCTTCAGCGAGAAGTTCACACATGTTGAATGGTATGGTTAAGTCTTGTCGTCTAATGCAGTCTGTTAGAATATGTTTTATTCTCAGTTCAGTATTACAAATTTCACACAGGAAGCATTTAAGTTCCATAAAAAGAAAATATAAAAAAAAAAAAAGTTGCAAGGTAGTATTACCCCTTAAGCCTAAATTTGGCAGCTCATACATATTTATTTTAAATACGTTAAAACTGAAAATAAATAATAAATTCCTTTTCAAGTACATTTAAAATAAAACATAAATGAATATAAATAAAATAAGAGAGAGAAAAATTGTATCATTTTTAAAATCGCGCTCTAAAAAGATCATTCTTTATTCATAACCACTCTCGCATTATATATTTCTAGGTTTATCTGTAAATTTGTATTCTCTCTATTAAAAAAGATGCATCAATTTAGGCGGAAAGGAATTAAAAAGCGTGACAGCTTCCACGGTATGTATTTTAGAAACTCACTATTTCTAGTGGCGAATACTGGAAGTGGCGTGTCGACTTTAATATTTCCTAGAGCATTCCGCGTGTTTCCTCAATGCCAATAGGAAAAATAACAGTTTATGGCGTAAACTAGACAAAACAATTCGGAAGTGTAGATGGTTAATGTTGACGAGCGAGACAAATGATAACAACGTTTCATAACCTATGGAGCACGCCAAAATCGTTCGGTTAAATTTAGCCTTTCAAACTCAATGTTTTGAAAAAAATGGACTCAAAGTTGAACATTTGTGGTTATAGCCAAATCTGTTTATTATCGATGATATGAAATAGGTACATCATCCAGTGTATCCATGGGCGTATATAGAAAATAATTTCGGAGGGGGCTTGGAAAATTTCGGGGGGGGGGGGGGGCTGAGACCATTTCCAGTGTATGGAATACTAACTATTTAGATCTTGGACGAGTTTTAGCCAACTAAAACGCTATTACACTGAAAATAGAATATGTTTTATGAACTAAATGATCTTGTTTAATTTATTTTTAAGGGTTTCATGAAATTTGTACCGATCAAATCAAAATTTCGGTGGGGGGGGGGGGCTGCAGCCCCCTCAGCCCCCCCCCTTATATACGCCCATGAGTGTATGATTAATATGCACAGAATCGAAAAGCCGCACATAGACCTCTTAATGCCTTCTGGACTTGCAAAAGTAGATATTACAAAAGTGACAATACTGAAGAAAACGAAAGCTAGGTGGCAGCAACTATCAAGAAAATCACTTGGATCTCTTTACCACCCACAAGATTACGGTGTTCACAACCCAATCATGTATCTAACTCATATTTTTCAAAAATGTCACTTAGACCTCTTTACTTCTGAGACCCTCATATTTACCTCGAACAATATTCGCAAGTGTACAGTTTTTTTCAAAAGCCTAATGAAATTTCTTACGATAGAGATTCAAGCGTAAATTTGACTAGAGCCAACTGATTTGGAGGAGACGATGCATTAATTTTTGGAAAAATTGATTTACTCAATTGAAAATAAAATATTTCATGTCAGCTTTTCAAATTGCGCCGGGAGTAAGCATTTAATATAAGTATGTTACTGTGAGTCGGACTTTTATTCTCAACATCTCCCTCCATTATTAGGCTGAGAAACTCATATCGTCTGCCTCTGTAAACATGTCCCAAATAACTTGTGATGCGTCTTTTGACAATTCTGAGAATTTCTCCCTCCAACCTCATTCTTACAAAGGACATTTCATTATGATTGTGATATATGTTCCGCCCATGGCATTTAAAGCATTCTAAGGAATTCAACTCATAAACTAAATTTACAAGGCCTTCAGTCTGTGTAACGAGTATACTCATGGTGCCTCAGATGCGGTGTAATACAAAAATATTGACCACATATACCATATGACAGTTAACAACGGTGAGCTGTTAAAAATATTAAAATTAATTTTTTAATATCTTCTTTATAATTAGTCGATTACGTTTGCCTTATATGTTATTGTAGTTGTATATGTGTGCTGTATATTTGCTCCCATGATAGAGTCGATCGGTCATTGTTTAGCTGAATGACTAGTCAACGTTTTGTCTTTGACAGTAAATGCCCTATAGACAGTGGTCAGTCACAGTCCATACATCTGGGCCTCTCCTGTCTCGCCAAGAGAAGTTTGGCTTTTTAATTATAGAATATTTATTGCAATGGAAAATATTTTGGTTTATTCTGTTCATGTAATTAATTTTTAGATGCCACCTTAAACATTAGCCGATTTTTATGGAATAACCCAAAAGACAAGGGGAGTATACAAAAAGTAATTCATTTAGAAGAAAAACACTATAAGGTAAAATTAAGTTTCGAGGGGTCTCCCGTGGTCTAGTGGCTAGCGCGCTAGATTCCTAAGCGGCAGATGGTGGGTTCGATCCCCACCGGCGCCAGAAATTTTCTCATCTCAGGGCTCGCTGAGAAAATTCCTCGCTGCACCGTGGAGGCCGGCGCTAATGGCCAAGATTTGTTGATGCTCCGTAAAAAAAAAAAAAAAAAAAAAAATAAGTTTCGAAACAGTCACTTCAAAACTACCCTGTTTTAATCAAATCTTTCTTTCAATTATGAAGGAAGATGGTTTTTCAAGAACATATTAAAGTGAAAGGTAAACCTCCGACGAATAAACAATTACGGATGTTCCTTGTGAAAATGTAAACTCAATTAAATCCAGCTTCCGCAATCTTGTTGCATTCCTCTGGAAAAATTCTAATTTATTCATTAAACTTTTCCTACTCAATTCAAAGTGAAAAATATAATCTATTATTTCTCGTAGATTTCCATGGTCCATGATATTTAATGTTCTGGATATGACCTTGTCAAATTGGTAGCAACCAACGTTTTGTACAGACCCTTTTGCGCTGACCCTTCAAAAGAGTGCCATCCTTACTAAACATCCACGGTGCAGCAGGAAATTCGGAGCGGGGAAATGAGAAAACTCAACCTGCTGCAGACAGGCCTCGAACCCGCATAACCCGCATTTGAGTTCAAATCTTTGGTGCGCTTGAGCTTTGAACTCGGGTCCTTCAGCATATTAGTCGAGTGTTTTACCACTTAACCTCGTCCCTGTAGTATTTAATACAAAAAGTTTAATGCTGTACCGGGTCCAATCTTCCGAAGAACTGAAAAGTTCATTTGTATACATGTATATATATATATATATATACATATATATATATATATATATATATATATATATATATATATATATATATATATATAAGGGCCTTTAAATTAAATTAATTCAATGAGACTGTTCGGAATGAGTCCCTCATTAAAATGCAACTGATATCGTAAAATAAATTAAAGAAGACTAAAAAGAAAACAACAATGACAAATAAAATAAGAACTGAAGTTGAAGATAGGAGATTAGCTGTGGAGAAGGTTCAGTGCAGAGGATTTTCAATGAAAAGAATTGATTGGAAATAGAACGGCGGAGAACCTGAAGAGAGTGAAAATCAGGTTATTGTTCAGGCTTTGCTCTGGGGCCCAGAAGACCCTACAGAAATTCAATTTTTGTCCAGCTTTATCCAATTCACCTTAGTAAATAGTTCTTTCGTCCAGGACATTATATGTATATACAGGCCAAGTTTTTTTTTTATGGCATAATTTTCAGAGCTTTGACAGATAAAAACTGTAGCCGGAAAAAAAAAATTGGATAATTGTTTTTTGCACATAAATAAAAATTTAGGGGCCTAATTTCAATCACAAAAAAAACACAAATAAAATTAAATTTATAAAACTATTAACATAACAATTGTTTTACGAATGTAGATCTAGTCAGGGTTCGGTCTTGGTATTTTAATAAAACTATATTTTTTATTTTAAAAAATCCATTTATTTTTGTCAACGTTTTGGTTTGAAATTCTAGCCTTCATCAGGACGATTAGACGAAGAAGAACTATGCCTCCCGGCAATCGCAACCGCAACGATTAAAGTTCTTCTCTTAATGAATAACTTTTTTTTTTTATTTGTTGATTTTGGACATGAAAATAATATTGACTAATTAGATTGATTATGCTTCTTAATGCTCTCCGATATCTTTACGCATTTACTTGTATTTATTGAACTCTGCAACTCTCATCTTTATTCGATCAAATAAGTAATAAGATATTGGCATCATTTGCTGAAAAAGCTTAGGTTCATATAATGAAATATGCACCTATTCCTTAATTTCTTATCACCTTGGAGGATAATTATTTGCACCCATTTTTTTTTTTTTGTAACAATCTGCTAAAGAACGTTGCTCTTTTTGACTGGTAGCTAGTATTTATCGCAACACATGAATTATTTTTTATGCGAAACTTATCCTCTTTTTACAATAGTGACGGCTTTTAGGATCCACTGCTGTTGAAAGGTCTGATAGTTCACAAAATAAAATTATAAAAATTTTCCTTCACTATCATAGTAAGAAATTATATTTATCAGTTTAAATTGAGTGGGACATGTTAATGAAGAAATTAGAATTTCCCAGAGGAATAAAACGAGATAGGGGAAGCTGGATTTAATTGCGTTTACATTTTACTCAAGGAGCATCCGTAATTGTTTGTTCGTCGGAGGTTTACCTTTGAGTGTTGTTCTTTCACTTTAATATGTTCTTGAAAACAAGTTACTTTCGAAGCTGAAACAGGGATTTCATTAAAACGGGGCAGTTTTGTAGTGTTTGCTTCTAAACTTAATTGGAACTAATAGTAATTTTCTTCTAAATCAAGGATTTGTTAATTCCCCAGGACATCCATCTTATTATTATGGGATAAGTTTTGTATGGGAATTAATTTCTTAATTAATTTACACCTATGAATTAATAACCTCAAGAGAATTAACCAGAGGGTCATTCCACGTCAGTTCAACCCCAACCATGACACCCTTGATCTAAGATTTTAATGAAACTTGGCATGTTTACTCCTTTGATGGATATAAGTAAGCATGTAAACAGTTTTGCTCTATCTCAAATGGTTTATGTTTTACGCCCTGCTAAAGTTCTTGAACGTTTGCAGTTTTCATCGATTGGAGAAAGCATAAGCAATTTGTTCTTGCGTAGAAAATAAATCATACCTTCATTATTTATCGACCGAAATTTTTTATAACATTACTTAAATAGATGACATGTGCTCCGAAAAAATCCTAAAGTGTTAAATAAATTAAAAATGATTTTATTGAAATATGGCGTTCCACACTAAGTGGAATATCATCAAAAGGGAAAATGATAATCACAAGAGTATTTTTATATTATTATTCTAATGGATATTAACTTTCACAGGAAAAAATAAAATGTATGGATTTTTTACTCTTTATTTATTTTTTCGGCAGACAAAAAATTCTTCTATTAACATTTTAGTTGACGTTATATTATTATTTTTTTCGTTTTTAAATGAAATTTTAGTTTAAGGACTATAAACAATAACCACTATCATCCACAACTACACACATAAAACAGGATTTTGAAAAAAAAAAACGTGAATAAAATAAACATTTGAATAATAAAGTGCATGTTACAAAACTCGTCATGAAAAATATTTCAAGGTCTGCGACAATGAACTTAAATTTTTTTTTAAAGTTTGATTGAAGATATATTATGGATGGTCTCCCCGTGGTCTAGTGGCGAACGCTTTAATTACTCATGTGGTAGACGGTGGGTTCGATTCCCACCAGTGGCAGGAATTTTCTCATCTTACGGTCACTTCTCTTGCTTCTACAGGAGGGAACCAGATGAATGCAGTGTGACTGACTGCGGTCTATATCTGTGATGGGAGCGAATAAATGGCATACAACTACCGGAAAAAGACATGGGGGTGTATATCCCGAAATCCGTAAAAATGTGTCTTAAAAGCCTTAATAATAAATTAAATAAGAACACTTAGTTAAAAAAATATAATGTTTTGCAGTTGTCATAGCGTTTTAATTGGGTAGCTATTCCATGTTCTGGAATGTTAGTATTCCATGCACCCCAAATGCTCTTAGCCCCCCCCCCCGAAATTCTCCCAGCTCACTCCGAAATTATTTTCGATGTACGCCCATGGAAGAAGACAAATGTAATGGACAAATTATAGCGGATACATTTGAAAATATATTATACCTGTTTCTATGTGGCCCATGAAAATTGTAAATCTGTATTAATCTACCTGTATTTTAAGCTCTAGCTACAACACTCACTTACTAAAAGCATCATTCCTCTTCCATGTGTATTGTTTTTCTGTTTTTGTCATTTCGTTTGTATATATCTGTACCCCGGAGGTAAAGGACACCATATTCATTTGTTTTATTAAATTGACATAACAACATGTTCTAGCTTGTGGACTTGTCTATCCTTGTAATGGTTTAGGGAACTATGTCCTACTCCCATAAACACCGAAGATAAGACAGTGAAAAAGAAAATCATGTCCGTTTTCATTAGAGGTAAAAGTCACCATGTGGAGGACTTAGTCTTGTGGGACTATGAACAATACTTCCAAATACCTATCAATGCCAATTTATTAACGAAAGTTTTATTAAAGAAAATACATTTTATAAATAACATATTTAATAACCTTAACTGATAAAAACAAGTTAAATCTCTGTAGGAAATTCGACGATGTTCTCTAAAATTTTCTAAAAAAAGCACTCCTTCTCGTACCTCCCCCTCTATATAAATCCGCATAGACATGAATCCAGCATGCTCCTCCTAGTCCCACATTCTCTCAAGTTCCTGTGTTTGAGTACCTGTTGTTGATGAGTACCTGTTGTCACGTCTACCAAGTTTTTGGAATGATTCACTCCATAATGTTTATATCCCTCCACTTTCTTCAGTCCTGTGTATGCCTTCCAGCAATCTGAAGGCAATCCCTCTGGCAATAATACCACTTGTTTTCTTCGAGCCGTAACTTCATGGGCTGCCCTTTACCGCAAACCTTTGTACTAGGTATGATCCCTTTGATCTGTAGATACCTGAAGAGCATTGTCTTCTGTCCTGATATGGTAAATTAACTGAAATATATTCATTACGCTTGACCCAGCCAAGAACACAAATCAAACTATAACAAAATTAGGTAATTTGGTGAGGTTACCGCAGCTTATGTTTTATGTCTTATTTAAAGAGATATATTAGTATTGAGTTAATAATAATATATTGGACGGAGGACAGAGTTTGTCCTAGTACTTGGTTTACAGCCCTGACGAAAGTTTGAATTACTAGCCGAAACGTCAGCAATTAATATAACGCATTTTCTTTAAAATATAATGATTTATTAAAATATCACGACCAAAACATGACCTAAAAAATTCTACCTTCGCATCATAAACGGTCAACGATCTCATCTCAAAAAAATAAATGATATCATTCCTTTTATACCTTATTTATAGAAATTTTATAATTCAAGCATTATTAAAATTTATTCTGTTGTGAAGGAAGTTACTAAGTTCATTTCTTTTCAAGTAATTCGTTTGATAACTTTTTCTGTAAATTCATTAAAAGATCTAAAGGCTGATGGTAATGAAAGAGTTCCACATCTAAATCCTGAGAAATATTATTAAAAAAAATAGCACATAAAAAGTTACTTATTTAATTAAATTTCATTATTGGCTGTTATTTCCAACAGATATGTGTAAGAAGTACAAAAGAGAAAAGTCATAAATGATTCTGATAATGCCATTTAATTTGATCTAAAGTACAATCTAAATGAAAGTAGAGATGAAACAATCCAATAATCGTTCCTTCTCTAAAAGCCCATACGTGCAGCGCCTTCACAAGTGAAGGATGTATTCTCTTACCTGCAATAACCTCAATATATCTACTTCCAGCTCAGTAAACTTAGGAATTTATAAATACATTTCATGTTAAGCTACAATTAAACAATTTATTGTTTTTGACGCAATCTCCGGAACTGCCGACTAAATTTCAATACCTACATAGAGCACGAAAAAAAAATAGTGTTTCTAGTTTTTATAAATATATATATATATATATATAAATATATATATATATATATATATATATATATATATATATATATATATATATATATAGGGGAAGGTGTTGTACCTCTGACCATATTGTACCTTTGACCGCCGAGGCTGTGGCGGCATGTAGCAACATTTCATAAATTTTGATGTAATTAGTGTTTAGCTCCTTCCCTAGAGGGCTTGTGTAACCTACTTTGGATTATTCAAGTCAAAGAGGAATCTTGCAAAAAATACTTATCCATTTCTAGCATAAAAATGTAAGTTATTTATTGATGACGTCTTGCCTCATAATATTTTTTGCATTATGTCTTTTTAGATGGAAATCATTTGGCAAAGTAGCTATTGCAATAAGAAACATGGTGTAGCCTCTGAAATTGATTTATCTTAACCCTAAAATTTTTAGGACACTTTCACTACCAGGGTGTTGTACCTCTGACCAAGACTAGTTGTTGTTCCTTTGACCAGGTCAAAGGTACAACACACCTGAGTATTTTTTTTTATAATTCAACTTTTATGTTCTTCTGCTACAAATTTAAAAAAAAAATTAATATTACTATTACATATTTAGTCGCAGAAATCTGTGGTATTAAATGTCCAATGTTTGAAAAAACAAACTTTAAGTTACGAGAGAAGATGAAAATTTGTATGATATTGATGTTGAAGAAATTGTGGCTAAACTTCCATACCCCACTACATATTGCTAGTGGATCTGCTTGACAGTTAAAACGTTTATCGGTTGGACTGGATTTTTCAGCATATTAAGCATAACATAATATCAATAATAGTTTTTTTTATTATGCTTACATCCTTGTCCTGTAATTATTAAACTTACAATTAATTACAATATTACTGAATGCAATTTTTTTTCTGGACTGCTGTATTGTTTTTCTGTGGTCAGAGGTACAACACCCCGTGGTCAAAGGTACAACTACATGTTATATATATATATATATATATATATATATATATATATATATATATATATATCACTTGTTCTTGTTTCTTTTTATAGCAGGGAGTCTATAAAGCATGACAAGAGGACTTCCTGATAAGGAAAGCCCCTAAAGAGGTGCGACATAAAGGCACGAAACATGTAGGGCAAAATATAGCAAATAAAGTAGTTGAACAACAACGAAAGGTTTACTGCTTTAGTGAACCCCTTGCCATAAAAAGAAACAAGAAAAAGAGAAAACTATATATCGGGTCAGCTCTCAGAAGAATTAATATGTACAAGCCTTATGATATTTTTCTTCTCATAAGAAAAGTTCTTATTATTCTGAGGGCAAGTATATTAAAAACACCTTATATTTTGGTCATCACCTAAATCAAAAACTTAAATATTTATTAATTCTAAATTATACATGACGTTTCGGTCACTTAGCCATTTTTACACTTAAAAACGGCAGCCTCTTTTTAAAATCTGTAATCCTTGCCATATCTTTTTTTTTTAATTTATTTATTTAAAATGAATTTACAACCATGAATAAAATATTTTTCTTGTAAATTATTGTAAGGTTACAATGGCTTGAATGAACATATGGTGGGATGCTGCACAGTTGCAGTACCCACAAGAGAGATATGATAGGCCACGTTATAGATGAGATTTATCTAAAAATGAGGCTAATTTTTTTGTTTTGTTTTTTTTTCCTTTTTTAGAACGAAAACTGTAAAACGCTGTTTTTCCGCCGAAATTGGTGCCTAAAAAATCTTAGTGCTTACGGCTTCCAAGTACAGTTTTTATAGGTTTTCTAACGCAATGTAAATTATCTTAACTAATTTTTAGTTCGGGTACTTGGAAATTATGATACATTTGTACCATTTTCTTGATGTTTGACATTCATCGAAGCAATGATATTCAATACTGGTTACATTGCGATTTTTGAACGTATTAGAACAAAACGTTTATTAACAGACATGAGCAGTTTCGGCTTTCGTATATTTTCTGAAAATCTCGAAAATAGCTCAGAAATTTGGTATGTGGTATGTTACGATTCATAAGCTTGCCATATTCCCCACGCTTTTTGCTAAAAAGAATTTTTATCGGTTTTAGCACGCAATCATTCCTAGGGCACAGTCACAAATTCTCATGTAGAGGTTTGGTAGCAGACTAGATTAATCACATAATAAATATATTTTAATAAATTACGATAAAATAAATGAATTATCGGAAATGGCCAGGATCTTTATTATAACTCTCTTGAACATTTTTATTCACTTGAGTACCGACAAAAATTAGGGAAGAAATTAAAATTCATTTTTTTTATTCTATTAAATACACAGAAGAAGATAAGTAAAGTTCAAAGAGGCCGTTTGTGAAGTAGGAGAAAAAGAACGTAAAGCAATCACTAAGGACAAGCAACTTCTTAATTCCCAACTTTACTCAGACTTTGGCCTAAATATACCTCTTAGATTGAATATACCAGACCTCAAGTCATTTATTGCTGGAAAATAAAATATTTTCTCTAAATAAAAAGATCCAAGAGTCGTCAGTGCTCAGGTGTACTCCGTGCTTAAGGTCGTGTGTTCTGGGCTAGAATAAGGTGGTAACCTGTAGATCCTAAAAATCTGCGTTATGTATTAGTGGACATTAAAATGATAATACAGCAGTAAATAAATGAATATAGTAATAAAAGAAGAAATAAATTAATAGAAATATAAGAATCGCTTGAACAACATCATCTTAGCTCGTTTCTACAGCGATCTTATTCCCTCGTGTCATTTTAAAAGTTTGGAATATTAATAGTTACTATTTTGTTTTGATGTTTTATGAACAATTTAAACATCTACTCCAATAACATCTTTAACAAAAAAATAGCTTGTATCAATGCACAGAAAGCATTAGTCACTCTGCCGTCTCAACTTCCGATCATTCATAAAGAAAGCTCAATTAAATTGACTTGTTACTCGATTACTTATCTTGTTTTACTGAAAACATTTTTTTTAGCAGATATAAATATGATATGCATTAATTTGAAGGAGCAATATTACCCTTGAAGGAGGTATATATCATTCCCTTAATATATATCATTAGGTTTTAATTTGAAACCCTAATTGTACCTGAAAGTAAAAAAATAAATAAATAAAATAAAATGCTGTTATTGTAGACACGATATGAATCCTGAATTGCTATTTATACAAGTGAAATAATAGAAGATAGATATAAATGACTATAAGAGGAAAAAGATAATCTAGGATTTACCGATCTGACTTTTTTTAATTAAGAATTTTAGGAGACTATTTTTAGCGCGGTTACTCCCTATCTCCATAGGGAGAACCCGCTTATGAGGTCTACCTCATGACGCAATCCGGAAGTGCCGACTAGAAACTTTCACGTTTCAGACCCTATAGATCACGAAAATATAGGTGGCCCAAATTTGTATATATATATATATATATATATATATATATATATATATGTATTATATATATATATATATATATATATATATATATATATATATATATATATATATATATATGTATGTATTAATATATATGCTTGTCTGTTCGCGCTCTAGCAAGCTCAAAAATGTGCTTGCTCAAAAAATATATTTATATATATGCTTGTCTGTTCGCGCTCTAGCAATCAAAAATTTTATAGAAAGATTTAACCCACGTCAGAATGGAATTTTATCGCCATGAAGCACATATTTACAGTTGATTATAACAGTAAAAAGACTTTGCTAGTAAAACAAGATACTTAAAATGACAACGAATTTTTGGTTGTTTAGAATAGATCCTTCTCAGCAGTAGTCGAAGAGTAAGTACATTTTAAGTACATAATTGTATTGACTTATACAGATTAAGAATTATCCGCTTCTGTGTACGTTGGCTACTGTCAGTTTCCTGTGATTTGTAATGCTAATCTATTCCATTTCTTCGAGATGTACGTAACCGCGCTAAGATGACGCAGTTCCTGCGAGTCGGACTTTTTTGAATACCCATGAATCTCCAACTAGGAGTGATTAGTAGGCTGGGCTACAGCAACTCATTGAAAATAGGCAGCATATGATTAACCAAAAAAAAACAAAAAAATAGGTACATTGCGATAAAAATGTTAATAGGATTTTAATGAATGATCTACCCGCGTTGAGTAGTTCTTGTAAAATTTAGTTGGTAATATTTTAATTAAAATTAATACAAAAAAATGAGAGAATGGTGGAGTAGAGTCACCCAAAACTATTTGTCAGTAGAATGACCCTTAAAGAGGATTGATAGCTCTAGGATTACGAAGTAGTACTAAAAGGCTGAAGATTAAATTAAACCCCGGAGTTGGATCGGCTTTAGTACAGGTTATTCACGAACCCTGACCTAATATCTATTATCTTCAAACCCTAGCGGCTATAAAGATATGAAAATTAGGGTTAGGACTCACCCCCAAAGAGGTTAGATGCATAACTCATCAGACAAGATGGGCCTATAAAAGGAAATCTGTGTATTTGCTAGTAGTTCTGGAGGTGGCGATGTTCTTCAGGAAATAATTGAACAGCTGGGAGGATACCTGTTGCATAGCTTACATTGCACTCCTCGGCTGTAATCCGAGTGCTCAAGGGCTTGTTTACTTTATGTTTCGACATGGAATGGGGTCTCTTGTCAAATAGATTAGCAGTGTAAACGGTTAAAAACTCAATGACGCTTTAGTTTATTTAGGAATTGGAGAAGTAGGAAGAACGTTAATGACTACTCAACTCACGCTAAAGATATATTATATCACATCTTTTCATGTTTCGCATTTCTGCTGTGTATTTTCAGTGTGAATAGAGAAACTGCAGTGGAAATTCAGATTCATCAAAAAATGATGAATAACCCTTGACAAATATATAATAAAAAAAAAACTCAAACAGTAGCTCATTTATTTTATGAGTTATATATACTTCAAACTTCAGTATCCCATTCAAATAAAAATAATATTTAAAATACAATCCAAGATGAGGATTTTTCATATAAAAAAAAAATAATATAAATTTGTAAAAACTCATTAAGACTCTGTCCAAACAAGCAATGCAATAATTGTAAAAGCTAATATACTTATCCTTATATTGAAACAAAAAAAACAAAGAACACACACATCGTTTGTATGCTCAGCCCCGTCATACCAGAAATTTTTCGGAACTCATGACGGAATTTTTGAAACATTACTTCGAATCTTCATCGATCCTCGATACTAAAAAAGTCCGTCACGCAGGAGCTGCATAACTAAGCACTTTCCTCAGAATTTGGGTAGCGTAGACTGCTTTCCAGAACAATTTGCTTAAAATATCCTACATAAATAAAATAAAAACATGAATAGTTCTCTTTTAATTTCGTAATGAGTAACTGATAAATTATTAATTTGCTTCCAGAGTTATGTTTACACATGGTACCTACTACACTACGTAATAAATACAAAAAACCTCGTATTATCGTATGTTGATCTAACGCAGGAACCGGATACAGTCCCTCTAGCGCTCCTTGCGGCGCCTTTGTGAACCTATATCTGGCTGGCTTTTCTATTGAAATATATTACAAAGTAAACCCCCCTTTCCGATTGACCGATTCAGCGCATTTTTACAACACTTCTTTCTCATGAGTTACCCACGACGTATACCGCGTTTCGTTACAATACAGCAGAAATTACGACCAGTATGAGTATATTAGTAATTTGGGTCCGGAGTAACCCCCCCCCCCCTCCTAATGAACCGATTTAGTTTATTTTTACAACGCATATTTACCTGTAGATTACCACTACGAATACCGAGTATCGTCGAAATATACCAAAAATCACGGTTGGTAGTGGCGAATTGGTATTGTGGGTCCGGAGTAAACCCCCCTCCTCATGAACCGATTTAGTTCATTTTTATATCTCACTTTTCTCTCTATATTACCACTACGAATACCAAGTTTTGTTGAAATATAACAAATATTACGGCTGAAATGGTCAAATTAGTGTTTTGGGTTCGGGGTAAACCCCCCCTTCCAGTGGACCGATTTTGGTGGTTAACGAACTCGTTCAATCGTTTGCTAATTGAATGCTATATACCAAGTTTCGTGACGAAAAAACAAAACCTCTGGCCACTATCGTGTTAACAGACACACACATATATATATATATATATATATATATATATATATATATATATAAATTTTAACGGGGGTCATTTTCGGTGTCTACTAGGTAGGATCGATAAAGATTCGAAGACATTTTTCAAAAATTCCGTCATGAGTCCAACCTCAATAGCTACTTTCCTTCGGAGGAAAGTGCTAAAAAGAAAACTATTCATTTCAATTCTAATTTATAATTTTTTGGAACAGGAAATGTCGTTTAGCCCCACTGTGGACTGGCCAAGCGCCTTGATCTCTGCTAGTAGAAGCAAATGTGTTAAATGGTTGTTTCAGGTATGTTAATTTGAGTGTAAAAAGATTTGGTGACTTCTTGACCGCACCCGGTGTACTTTTTTTTAACAATGTATAGAGTGTATATTGAAATAGGATGTGTTTACGTTTAGTATTTACCAGAAAGCATCTTTAGGAGCGATGGTACAGTGAAATATGAATTGGTTAAGTCTGTGGCGTATAGTTGACGGTGGCATGTTGGTTGTGCCACAAGTATTCAAGGGATTCCATCGGGCAGTGAATGGACTATTATATTGAGCTGATAAGATATTTCCGTGCGTTTGCCCTATGTGTTTTCACTATAGCAAAGGCTGTACATTTAAAATTTATTTACAGGGGTAGAATATTCCATTCGCCAACTTAATCCTCTTTGTAATACCTTATAGGCATTAAGTAAGCAAGGTATACATTTTATATTGCACGTTTGTCTCAATTGCAATTCTGTTAATTCTATTTGTAGCTCTAGCTGAACATAAAGGGGTTACCTAGGCTAAAGAGAGCTGACCCCCGAGTCGGAGCAGGGCAAGCTGCTGAACAACTCCTAAATTATTGATGAAGAAGCTAAGTGAGGAATCGGGTTTCTATTAAATACATAATACACTGTTTCCCTCGCTCCTATTTCACTCTGATCCTCTCTACTTGAGGATTTTATCTCTATTTTCACAGCCATTGTCCTCTAGCAGTATAGTTTGCCATGATTTTTTTAGTCTGATGTTACAAGAAAATTTCTTTGTGTGTCATGTAGATGCATGACTTTGAGCCCGTACAGTATTACAATTTACAATAATAATTGTACCGAGAGTTTAAAAATGAATTTGGGGGTTTCAACGTTTGTTAATGTTTATTACATTAACCCTAGGGACCAACTGCCATATCCACGTTAAATGCATCGGTTTGATGACCAAAATTAAGCAACGTCTGGCGTGGCCTGTACCTGACTGGGTGACCGACCACTTTCTGTTGGCATTATAAAAGGTAGCGACCTGTAGATAGCCCGGCGTTTATAGCCCTGATACGCCGTTAAACAAACAAACAAAAACAAAAGAAATTAACCCTACGATGCTCTTGGAGCCCTTATGTGATTTACTCCAATTTTCTTTATTAGGGAATATTATAGATATATAAAAATCACTTATCTGTCTGTTCATCTGTACGTTCCTAATACAAATACACATCGTTTAACCGATTTTGACCAAATTTGGCACACAGGTAGATCTTGATCCGGGGAGAGTCGTAGGTTAAGTCAAAAACGCATACCATCTGTCTGTATGTATGTTAGTTCCTTATACAAACCCACACCGCTTGACCGATTTTGACCAAACTGGGCACAAGGGTTGGTCTTGATCCGGGAGAGTTTCATAGGTTAGGTCAAAATCGCCTACCAGCTGTTTGTCTATTTGTTCCTTATAAAAACCCACTCTGTTGACCAAACTTGGCACGCATGTAAGTCATGATCCGGATAGGCTTGATGATAGTGTCATAGGCTTGGTTAAAATCGTCTAGGACTCACAGTTCGTAGGACACGGGTTCGAAACTGTTGGTACTAATTTGGTTTCTAGTTTATTTTGGCTTTTATAGATGCAGAAAGTAGGTCTAGTTATAGATAAAAAGAGACTGTTTAGGAAAAAAAAAATAATGAATCATTAAAACACCTTGTTTTTTCTAAAATACCTTGTTAAATTTATCAGATTTCTGACCTTTCTAGCTAAATATGTATTTGTTAAATTTTAACATTACATTATTTTTTTTTTTTTTTTTTAGTTTATTGTATAATAAATTTCTTTTCCTGGAAAAAATTAACATTTAAATTTATATGTAAAGATATTTAGAGGCCTACATACTTTTCCAAGAGGGAGTCCGCTATCCAAAAAACAAAAACAAATGTTTGTAGGGAAACAAATAATATTAAAAAATGGTTATCTTCGTATAATTATCGGTGAATTTTTTTCTGACAAATGTATTTTTCCCCTAATTTTCTACATGTTCTTACAAAGTAACAATCCGTTCAGTATACAAGGCAGAATTACCTTCACTAATACGCGGGCATATTAGGTAAGAAGTTTAAGAAACACACTAATGAAGTTTAAGAAATGACGCATGGATATAAAATGTATGAATCCACTGAAAGTACGGGGTAATATTAGGTGACATTAGTACGTGGTGAATTTGGTACAAACCAATACTGCTTATATATAGACTGAATGCGAACAGACAAATATATAGGTAAACAATTGTCTGTTTGCGCTCTTTGGGCAAAGTGCGACCCTTTGGTATCAGTTCAATGTGAAAATCCTAGGAGTATAGGTTCAATGTGAAAATCCTAGGAGTATAGGTTCAATGTGAAAATCCTAGGAGTATAGGTTCAATGTGAAAATCCTAGGAGTATAGGTTCAATGTGAAAATCCTAGGAGTATAGGTTCAATGTGAAAATCCTAGGAGTATAGGTTCAATGTGAAAATCCTAGGAGTATAGGTTCAATGTGAAAATCCTAGGAGTATAGGTTCAATGTGAAAATCCTAGGAGTATAGGTTCAATGTGAAAATCCTAGGAGTATAGGTTCAATGTGAAAATCCTAGGAGTATAGGTTCAATGTGAAAATCCTAGGAGTATAGGTTCAATGTGAAAATCCTAGGAGTATAGGTTCAATGTGAAAATCCTAGGAGTATAGGTTCAATGTGAAAATCCTAGGAGTATAGGTTCAATGTGAAAATCCTAGGAGTATAGGTTCAATGTGAAAATCCTAGGAGTATAGGTTCAATGTGAAAATCCTAGGAGTATAGGTTCAATGTGAAAATCCTAGGAGTATAGGTTCAATGTGAATATCCTAGGAGTATAGGTTCAATGTGAAAATCCTAGGAGTATAGGTTCAATGTGAATATCCTAGGAGTATAGGTTCAATGTGAAAATCCTAGGAGTATAGGTTCAATGTGAAAATCCTAGGAGTATAGGTTCAATGTGAAAATCCTAGGAGTATAGGTTCAATGTGAAAATCCTAGGAGTATAGGTTCAATGTGAAAATCCTAGGAGTATAGGTTCAATGTGAATATCCTAGGAGTATAGGTTCAATGTGAAAATCCTAGGAGTATAGGTTCAATGTGAATATCCTAGGAGTATAGGTTCAATGTGAAAATCCTAGGAGTATAGGTTCAATGTGAATATCCTAGGAGTATAGGTTCAATGTGAATATCCTAGGAGTATAGGTTCAATGTGAAAATCCTAGGAGTATAGGTTCAATGTGAATATCCTAGGAGTATAGGTTCAATGTGAAAATCCTAGGAGTATAGGTTCAATGTGAATATCCTAGGAGTATAGGTTCAATGTGAAAATCCTAGGAGTATAGGTTCAATGTGAAAATCCTAGGAGTATAGGTTCAATGTGAATATCCTAGGAGTATAGGTTCAATGTGAATATCCTAGGAGTATAGGTTCAATGTGAATATCCTAGGAGTATAGGTTCAATGTGAAAATCCTAGGAGTATAGGTTCAATGTGAAAATCCTAGGAGTATAGGTTCAATGTGAAAATCCTAGGAGTATAGGTTCAATGTGAAAATCCTAGGAGTATAGGTTCAATGTGAATATCCTAGGAGTATAGGTTCAATGTGAAAATCCTAGGAGTATAGGTTCAATGTGAATATCCTAGGAGTATAGGTTCAATGTGAAAATCCTAGGAGTATAGGTTCAATGTGAATATCCTAGGAGTATAGGTTCAATGTGAATATCCTAGGAGTATAGGTTCAATGTGAAAATCCTAGGAGTATAGGTTCAATGTGAATATCCTAGGAGTATAGGTTCAATGTGAATATCCTAGGAGTATAGGTTCAATGTGAATATCCTAGGAGTATAGGTTCAATGTGAAAATCCTAGGAGTATAGGTTCAATGTGAAAATCCTAGGAGTATAGGTTTGTGTTCCAATTTCACCACACTGTACTAATGTAACCCAATTTTACGGTACCATCTATAAAGAAGTCCGCCTCGCAGAAACTGCGTCAAAATAGCGAAACTTCTAATGTGCATGTATTTTTTCAACATTTTGAGGTTTAAGGAAGTTATAATACCTGTTTTTCTAGAAACAGTAACACATTTTTATAACGTGTAAAATTGTGTAAAGATTTGATGAAGAATGAAAGGGATGTCTAAACATTTCAAGTCACACAATGAAGTTGTAATTCAGAGAATTATGCTTTGGATACAAAACTTGATAAGGCCAATGACTTTTTCTGTTAGTCATCATTGTTTATCCATACCCATGGGCGTATATAAAGGGAGGGGGCTGAGGGCGCTGGAGACAACACGATTTTTTTTTTGTTGAGAACATTTCATGTTAAAAAAAAAAAAGCCTATAACAACGTAAAATGTCTTCTGCATTTACCCTGGTCTACTAGGTGTCCACAGGACCGTAAAACTCATCATTTTACACTAAAATATTTAAAAATTTTCCCTACGCCCCAAATGCCCAGGTGCTCCCAGCCCCCTCCCCACCGAAATTATTTTCTATATACGCTAGTATCTATACGCTAATGGTAGACTAAATCTGTATCTTATCAGTTATGGATTTTTGCTTGTAAAACCCTTTTCAAGTATTAATTTTGTCCTAGTTAATTTTTTCATTTTGGAATTTTAAATTAAAAAAAAATAATATAAGAATTATTATTAAAGGCTGTGAAAGGAGTGGTGGGTTTGTGTGTATAGTCTTAGGTGTGAAAAGTAATGGAAAGTGGGCGTGAGTGTAGGCGGGCTCTTTGTTCTAGCCAAGCACTACCCAAGTCAAATATTTGCTACCCGCAGGCTCTCTTGCACTTTCTCAAATGAGGGCCTGCCAACACACAAGATGGATAAGGTCTTGTCTTACGCCTTCCGTCGAAGAAACCAAAGTATCTTTAGAAATATTTCAGCTTACTCTCAAACTAATGGATGGGAGTATACTTACATTATTCGTGTCAGCTCACTCACTTATACTGCATCATTTACTTTCCTATATTCATCGAACTTGGGCGTAAACTAAAAACAACTGACTAATCTCTCCGTCATCCAGGAGCTAAACCCTTGGATCCTGAAATTAGAGATGTGAGTTCGAGTCCCGCCAGCAGCAGGGTGTGTTCTTTCTTTTGTAGGCCTGTTGAAGCAATTCCCTGCTCCTCCATGGATGTTTATGAAGGTTGGTAGCCCATGATAGACCGGCGCTAATGGCCCTGATGCAAACCTGCCGTAAATAAAAAAAAAATCTTTTAGAACCATCTGTTCAAATTCAGGTACATAAATATGCTTTAGGTCCACCCGACAAACCTATTTAAAGTACTGTACAACATATTCGTCTTCTTTTTCCTACATGGGCACCGCGCATGCGCGAACGCCAGCTGGTACTTTTTAACGTTTAGGTCTACCCGACAAATCTACGTACTGTACTCTACGACATATAGTATCTTTTTCCATGGAATTTTCCGATCTTACGGCTCGTTGGGAAAATTCCTCGCTGCACCCTGGATGTCGGCGCTAAAAAAAACGGTCCAATCACGAACGGATTTTCACTATCTCCATCTCGGTTGCAATCTATCAATCACACATCAAGACTTGACGAATGCAATCAAACAAAATACTTTAAATTACTGGCACGACAGCTGCGCAGAAGTGGCCACACAAGACTGACACATGAATATCTCATGACAGGACTTATCAAACTAACTTGTGATATAGCCAATAGAGACTTTACCATAAAACACCTGCTTACGGAATGCAGAGGACAACACAAACCAAATATTCCTCATGAAATGAACGAATTGTTGAAAGATAGCAGCCAGTGCCTCCATTAACATAATACGCTCTAACTTAAAGAACACTTAACTACACAATGTATTTGAACAATCATGACTTGTACAAATACATTATGAATGCACATTTTTTTTTTGAAGCATTGACTGCTAGTATGGGAATGCTAATTTTAGAAAGGCCAATAATGATATAATAATAGTAGGTATAATATCATGTTGTAGTGATGCAGTTATATTTAACCACCTGCCAGAAGGAAGGTCGCATCTAAATCAAAATCTCTCCAAACCAAACGGAAATTGGAATAGTATTGTTATCCACCTATCAAACACCATCTAACTCCATTTCATCACTCTCCTAATTTCCCTTTCTTTCACCTAAACGTTGAATGTTGACAAATAAGAGTTGAGGAAACTTCAAATATAATTATTCTATGTGAGCATAGTTCGTATTTGCATGTTTAAACGATTCAAAATTAAATTAAAGAGCTTGAATGCATATTTTGTATTTGTATTAAAAATGTTTATATATATTTTTTTAAAATATTATATTTGTTTCTATGATCTTTCTATGTTCACATTTTTAATATCTTTGTTTTGAATATATTTTATGCAAGTTTGTGATTAATTCTTTGTTTTTCAGTACTAATATTCGCTTTTAAGATAAAAAGAAAATGCTTTGTAACTTAATTTCTCTCTTCCTTCTTACTATCCTTATTTTAATTTATTTTAATGAGAAAAAATTTAATGATACTAATAAAGGCTTGGAGAGCTTATGAAAAGTTTATATAACATGACATTTTCTGAAATAATTTGCACAAATGAAGAGATTATAAAATTAAAATGAAAAAAAAAATGAAAAGAAAAACAGATTTGGTATTTAATGAAATGTTTAATGGTCTTGATATCATTAGCAAATAATTTTTTTTCCATAGGTGCTTTTTATGGATTTATTTAATATAATTAGTCCAACGCCCAGTAGTTTTTATGGGTACTTAAAACCTTCAAAACCCTCCACTTCTATTTTTACAAGTTTTTAGATTTAAGCATACTTTGATTTGTTAATTCAGAAAAATCAGTAATTACTGTATTTTTTCCAATTACTGTATGGATATTCACAGTTATTGGTATGTTTCCCACAGTAGTTCAAACATAACATTGAAAAAAAATATTTTAAGACTTCCAATGTTTGGTTGGTGTTTCATATCCCATATCAATCCTGATAAGTAACGTTGAAATTTGAGTCGAAACGTTGAGAAAACAAAAAATTTCCAAACCGACCGCAATTAGACTCCATCTCTTCATAAGAAAACGAATAGGCATCTTGACATAATAATATATGTTTTATATAATATTCATATTCAAAAATGTTTTTTTTTCCAAATGACTACATTCAAGAAAAAAATTCTCTAGATCCCCCAAGTGTATTGTAGGTTGTAGTGCTTTTTTGGGAGTATCTCTTCCATATTAGTTCTTGACATATATTTGCAACTAATTATCAATTATTCCAGTGCAACAGTTGCTGTGCCTTTAATGAAAAAGTACAAGTATTACAAGCCACAGGTCAATGAAATGCAATAAATAAAGTATGAAGGATCCTGTTTTTGTACTCGCTTCGGCGGTACATATACTAAAATTGGAACGATACAGAGATCCTGTTTTTTTTGTTTTGTTCTTTTGTTTTTTTTTTGCTGTTTTGAATTCCTAAAATTCACCAACCACGCCCTATAGTGTCAAAATAATTAAACAATAATCATTAATTCAAACTATAAAAGTAATGCATTTGTGCGTAAGACTGATAAAAATTACCGATGACTCGCAAATTATGCCTGCTTCTCTTTCATTTCTTTTCTAGGATTTAATGACAACATTTTTGTCAACTAATTTATTGAAATATACATGTTAAATGCTTAATTTGGTGTTAATGATAGCACAGGTTTTACGAAAGATATGTAATTGCAACCGGGAAAAATAATTTGACTTCCCAACATGACCTAACCTAATTGAATTATCCACCAGCCTGAGTAATTCTTCCCAAAATTAAAATTTCCAAATTAACTTGAACTTAGTTAAATGTGCAATAAATATTTCATTAAATAAATTTTAAAATACTTTCGTACTTTATATTTGATTTTACATTAATGTAATAATGTATGAAAATAGATTTCCCAATTTTCAAAACATTGAAACACAACATAGATTTTAAAAAGATCCTTTCTAATAAAAAGCAACTGTTTTAAGGCAGTACGAAAAAAGTTGTCTACCAATAGATTTTACATTAAAAGAACTAGTACGGAACGGAAACCGATGAAAAAAAAATTGCGTAACAAGATTTCTGGAAAATATTAGTCAAATTTATACCATAACGTTTTTTGCATACTTATAATTATGGAAACTAACTTAATGGGTGAAAAAAATAGTTTTAACAATAACAAAATTACTATGGCATCCACAAACAAAAAATCAATTGTAAAAAGCAACCAGCACATCCCCTAAGCGAACTTCTCCCCACCCCCCTGGCTAACATCCCCAGTGCGGCAACCAATGACCTCCCCGCCACCGTATGTGTTTCCGTTGCATTTTCCAGCGCCGACGGTAACTTCGAAGTGACCCTCGCTACCAAAGCTACAATCTACCACCAAGGACTTGTGGAATGGAAGCCCCCGGCCATCTACAAGTCTTCCTGTGAGATCGACGTAGAGTACTTCCCCTTCGACGAGCAGACTTGTGTCCTTAAGTTCGGTAGTTGGACGTACGACGGATTCAAGGTAGGTTTTCCCTCTCCTAAACCAATCCTATCCGTTGTATCCATTTCCTTTCTGATTTATATGGGAAAATAATTGTAATATAAGTGATATATGACTATTTATTGTGCCCAAAATTTGGAATGCCATTCCCGAACTACAGCCTTCCTTTTTCTTTTTTTTTCTTTTAAATCGGCAAAAATCATTAAATTTGTATCTCTTGTACCCACCCCCCCTTTGGAATCCAAAAACTTGGATCGTTGCATGGGGATAAACCGAATGATAGAATTTTACATTGGACGAAATAATTGCACCTCCTATCTACATCTAATCTCATCTCATATTCATAAAGTAATTCTACAGACCTTCAAAATTTGAAAAAAAAAAAAAATTGTATTACTTTAATAATGACTTTTCGGGATGCACTTAGATAGCCTTCTTCAGCAGTAGATGTGAGACCAATGCTACGCCTTTACATAATTACAAAGTGATGATCTAACACGTACCTTTGGTCTCTTTCTGTCCCGGTCATTTACTACAAAATCAAAAAAATAAAATAAAAAGGAAACCAACCATTCTAATATAGTTTTTTAGCCATCCATTACATCGTACCTAAATAATAGAATAATGGATTTGTTTATATATTCTTCCATTTAATTTATTTACAATAAAACTAGAGCATTGCATAGAAATTGTTTTACTGTGAAAATAAATCCATTTAATTTTTTTTATTTAATTGTTATTTCCTTTGTAAAAAGTAAACCAAGGTAAAACGGATCTCAGAATGGAGATAGAACGGGATATTCCATGTCGCAAGCGTGTACAAATTAGTCAGCGAAAAATCTGTTCTAATAATAACCGTTAACAATAAATATGATATCAGACAAATCGTCGGTGAGGTTAATGTACTCAATTGGATGTATAAACATATCATTCATTTTTTAAGAACATTCACCAACTAATTTTCGAACTGAGCAGATACGTTTTTAGTATATAACTAATTTATGTTATTTTACTAGTCGGAAGTAACTTCTTTACAACGTGAATTAATATCAGTTTTTTTAAAAGTAGTTATACACAAAGCTGGAGGATATTTTCATTAATAAATATTTAAATGCTTAGGAAAAAAGTAGTGCCTAAAAATTTAGTTAGTTAAAAAAAAAAGGTTTATGAAGCTCTAATAGCTAAAAACAATTCTTCCAGAACCTAAATGAGTTTTTTTTTAATAGCGCTTTCCAATGAGAGCTCGGTATTTTCATTTTTTGCTAATTGGCTCTTTATGCATTCTATGGTTCCTTTCTTTGTATTATCCATAGCTGCAGGTAATACGTTTAGAATGCGCTATTACGTTCATTATGAACTTAGTTCATATCCCAGGCTGGGCGTCAGTTTATTCACAGAGAATTCTCAGTGCCATTATTAAATCAGCGTGTTGTCAATAAAACGGTTCTTCTTATTTATTTATTCTTTTTTGTTCCTTAAATTTCTACCGTTCCTTCCTTAAAACTCCTCTACGCCCAAGAGACCCTCCCCTGTGCCCTCTGCCCCCCCCCGCAGCCCTGCCCCTAGCCTGGCGCTCAGCCACTGTGTGTTTCAGCGCTGACGGCAACTACGAAGTGACCCTGATGACGAAAGCCACTGTCTACAACACCGGACTGGTCGTCTGGCAGCCGCCTGCAGTCTATAAGTCTTCCTGCGCCATTGACGTCGAGTATTTCCCGTACGACGTTCAGACCTGTGTTTTGAAGTTGGGAAGTTGGACGTATGATGGGTTCAAGGTGACATGAAAACAAAAAAAAAAACAACAAAAAAATCAAAAAATATCAAAACAAAAATAAAATATGAGCAACCAAATCACAAAAAAAGGCCCAAAATCACAAAAGAGAGGAGAGAAATATGGGACAAGGAGCTCCCTCTCTGCAAAACAAGGAAGCCATGTTCACAACTGGGTCGCATGTCTCGAGTAATGAAAAAAAAAGGTCATATAACCCTTTTGTGTGTGTTATAAATGTCTCCCTTATAAATTCAACTCCTCAAAATAAACCCTTAAACTCCTAAATATAAACGAACAGGATCATTCTTGTACAACATTTTTAGTATATATTGCCAGGAGAAACTGTATATTCATTTTAAAAGGCAGTATAATTTTCTATATTATTTTTAAAGGTTCTGGAAGGTGAGAACAGGTGAAAACAGGCCATAAACCTACACATCAAAGCATTGTTTCTTCGTCAGGATCCAAATTTGAAGAAAAAGTCCACATCATCAATGCTCAGTATGGAACAATAACATCCATTATTTTTTAAATGCATTTAACATTTTTTTTTTCAATCTGACTTACCTTTCTTCTAATTTATTCTATCTGTATTTTCTTCTTATTTTTTTTGTTTTTTTCCTTATTTATATTAGTAGATTTTAAAAAGCAGAGTCATTATCATTTTTATTAGTTGCAATTTCTAATTGATGTTACGAGACAATTAATTGTCACTGAAGTAAAAACCACGTAGAAACAAAAAGGGGGTTTTTTTTTGTTCATAAGAATTATTAAAAATTATATTTCTTTTTCTGCCCCGGATGACGAAATAATCTTTGAAGATCTAAATCGTCATGTTAAATTTGTAATAGACTTAAAAAAACAAATTGCAACGAAATTTTGATTATTCATTTATCTTTCTATGGATTTTTTTTTTAATAGAAACGGGATAATAAACTCGTTTAGAAGCTAAACAAGAAAGGGCCTATTATGAAATCTTGCGAGACACCTCATTTCCAGCATGAATGACAAGACACTTCGCGTAAAAGCACGTCCCGAAGATTGAAGTACTTAATGGTCCACTTCCCACTGGTGAATAGCACCCAATAATGAATACTCGGCATCTCTTACAATTACCCCATTCTTAACAATACAAAACAAGACAAGTTGATAGTGGCTAAAATTATCACTAATTAATTTTATCTCATTGATTATTTTATTTTCTTTACAATCATAATGCCAAAAGTGATTAAAGAATGTAATTATAAATGCTCCATTCCAAAAAACCTTGCAATGTTATGAGTTTACTAGTAAAACTCTCTAAACATTAAATAATTAAATATCGAATAGACAAGAAATAGAGGTTAAAATATATCGGTAATTATTTCTTCAATAACAGCATTAGGAACACGCTATTTATTTGAAGCGTATATTTTTTTTTGTTTTAATTTGGCAAGGTTAATGAAATTTCATATATTTTTTTTTTTTTTTAAGAAGAAGAATATGAGTGATACGTGTAGACTTTCAAGGACGTCCCCAATGTTTGTTACTCAATATATTGAAAAAAAAATGCTTTTAAAATTGTTTTTCATTTGAGTTAAAAGAATAACACTTTGTTTAGAATGTATACCCCTAAAGAACCTCGTAATGAATTCATACTCTCTATTTTTATTTTTATTTTGATGGGAATTTCATAATAACACAGCCTGTAGGACGTTCTTGTGTTTATGTAAGTTTTGGCTTACATAAACACAAGAACGTCCACATAGACTGATGTTTTGGCTTGCATATCAGCAATCTTTTGAAATCTTAGATAATCATTTTACATTATGGCAATTTTTTCCTTCAATATATAGTGCATACTTTGTCTTAGTTTTATGTTTAATTTTTAGAGGGATTATCAAAATTATCATCTCCAACTATTGAAATCGAACAAACAGTTGCGCTTTTTGAATCTTCAAAACTATGTTTCAAGTAGTTTTTTGAGCTAAAAAAACATATTTAACAATATTAGTTTTTGATAAAAGCAGGGTAAAATGATTTTTTTTTTTTTTTTTTTTTTTTTTTTTTTTTTATTATTCGGTAAGCAAACCAAAACGTAGTGACAAAACATGACTGATGAGAAGTGCTATAGCCATTCTGGGAGATTAGTCAATCATTTTGGCCCACGCGAAGAGCCGTGAGAGTTCTTTTCTGGGCTCGAGGCATGGACGTATATAAGGGGGGGTTGAGGGGGTCCCCGAAATTTTCCCAGCCCCCTCCGAAATTATTTTTTATATACGCCCATGGCTCGAGGAATAACTAGAAGGCGTTTCTTGTTTGTAACTGAGTGGTTAACATAATCCAGTTGCTAAATCTTAAAGAATATTTCTGGTTTCGTTATAGGCACGATGGGCAAGGCGTATAATCTTCTTGTTTTATTCTGTACGGGTGGACAACTTTGACGACTTATTTATTGTTTGTTTGTCAACTATCGGGTATTCGGATGGATGATTCGTGATCGGTGTTCCTGGCGATTCTCATTTGTGAGCAATCAATAGAATTTATGGAATTAGTATGTATTTGCTTCTTGGTGTTGTGTTCGGATTCCAAATCACGATTTCTGTTGTTCGTGGGCTCTTGAAGTCTACAAATTCTCTCTCATTCCATTTGATTACTTTTTTTGTGGGGGGGGGGGGGAGGGAAAGTAGGATTGGACAGGCTACACTGCTTGTGTTCTGCAGTTACTCGACAAGATGTACTAACGAGATCTAATTCGGAGAGAGGGCAAACAAAATTTTCTAGTCGATGTATTTCAGAAATGGAATTCGGTTTATCGCTAGCCCTTGCCTTAGATATAGTGGGTGCGTCCAAAAGAGTGACTCAGGCCGCCGTAGGATAATTTTGGCCACATTATTCTCCAAAGATATCTTAAAGCCACATCTAGTCCTTTAGACTCCTGCGGCCACTGAACTTATTTCATTTTGATCTAGGCCAAAACCTGAAAAATAATGTATTTGTTCCCATTAAATTTCAAATGATTGACTGAACTTACTTTAGTTGCTGTAATGAAGTTTCCAACTTTGAACACATAACTTTTTCATTGTAAATAATTCAGACGAATGATCCTGTTCACTTAAAATAAAAATGCTCTCTGTGTTGCTACCAGCATGATCTGTTCGCCCAGTTGTGAACGATGCCCCAGAAATGTGTCCCGAAGCTCTCTGCGTACTTCAAATAACTTTAATTATCAACTTAACAATAAATTTTCCTATATTAAAATAAATTCTGTGCAAAGAGCTTTCTGTGGACCGGAAACCTCTCTATGTGTTTTTGCTACTTTCCGTGTCTGTATTTTTGTTTCTGTTCTTTTTTTTTCTGTCCAAATGGCGTTTGTCTTAGTTGCCTAGCAACCAAACCTCACCCATATCCTCAACACTCATATTCTGCCCTCCATTTGCTCTAGACAACCTTATTGGAGGGCGGATGATGTTGAACAATGTAGGATTAAATATAAATTCATAAAATATAAATAATCTAATAAAAACAATAAAAAGAAATTCATAAACCACCATCCCCCCTTATCATTAGCGGAGCTTAATGTATTCAGTGTTATGTGTTTTTTTAGATGCTGTAACTATATTGGGAAAGGTATATCATTGGATGTTTATTTATTATCTTTGATTGTATATTATTTAATTATGTATGATATTTCGCTAAAATACATTATATTGCTATTTATGACTGTAAGATCTATTGTAAATACACAAAAAGCACGAAAACAGCCACCATATATTTGCTTTTTGTTAACTGTAAATTATAGAATCGAATTGTTAGTGTGGTCTGTGTTACCCAGCATCCTCCAGGGAATATGAACAGAGTACCTACTTACAAACATTACTATATTATAATTAATATACTTGTAACATGAACTTGGTTGAAGCTTATCAGCATCAACTGGTTACCATTGTAAAGCCAAACCTATATGTAATATTTGAGAAAATATCATATATTCCCCATTCATAATAAACACACCCTATACTCCAAGCGGACAAGTACAGATACTCATATACTTGGTCATTAATCATAAATTAAATTTGCTAAATATTAAATTTTTTCAAGTAAGGGTCATCATTCGAAAACTTTTGATCCCGATTTATATTAATATAATCTAATAACACACAGTCGTTAATCGTGTGATCAAGAATTATTATTCGGCCAATTATTTTTGGTTTTAATTTAATAGAATTTAGCATAATTTCATAGCCATAATCATTTTATTATAATAGATATTCAATTAAATAAAACTTCCTTTCTTCTTTACATAAATTTTACAGTGTGTAATTATACATTTTGAGTAAATAAAATATATTTACAAATTAAGGTCGAATAGTTATGATTTCCTATATACTGGTACTTAGTGGGTATGAATAAAACTACTGTTACGGTTATAAATAAATACAAATTTGAAGTTTTTATAATATATGACCATCTGAAATTTTTAAATACATTACAAATTTTGTCGAATGCTCTAAAAAAATCCTTTTTTTTCTGTATTACAATTCCAAGAGGTTTCAATTTCATGAAGTTTATGAAACGCTGTATTACCGACTGGAAATCATCATAAGAGAAAAATTACCCAAAATAAATTGTCTTTTTGAGGTTCAGAATAGATCTTACTCGGCAAGCCTACGATTACCTAATGACAAATAGCCGTCAAACCATTTTGAAAGATTTGCTGATCTCACCGCAAGAAATATATTACTGACTCTCAATTCCGAAGTAACTTACACCATCCTTACGACATGATAGAAGGTTTTCAACACAACAGCCATCATATTGACAAAACCTTTTTATACCTAAAACATATTTCACAACATCTGAAATGAAAATAGCATGCCCTCAGAACAAGTGGCTTCACTTTCTTTACTTATATTAATTTTGTATTATATTTTTAATGTTTATTACAAAAAGTTCTCTAGTTACACATTAAATACAAACATTATGAAAAATAACAATTACTATACAAAACGTTTTCTAACTGTTCCTTTACTTCATTTGCACATTTCATTTTCTGAAACGGCATTGCTTTTACAGGGAAATCAAAAACTAGATTAAAATCCTCTTCGCCATTGATGCGGAGCACAAACAAGTAAACTTCTGTTTAGACCGAAAACTAAAAGCAATTGTCGGCAAATTTTAATATATATATATCTTGAACATGGATATTTATTTTTTTATTAAAGCAAGTATGTACTCTGTTCTAAGATGCATGAAGTTTTTATACAGACGTCATGTACAAATCACTAGGCTTGTAAATATGCAATATTTGGTTTAAATAAGCATGACAGGAGACTAAAATCCCAGGATAGTATTATATCTGGCTTTATTTCAAAAAGGCACTAGCAGCGAGCTAAAATCACAAGGTAGAACATCAGCTGGCTTTTTCAAAAGAGGCAATAGAAACCAGCTGCAATCAAATATTTTTTAGTTATTTAAACTCTGCGTATAATACAGATGAGCAGGATCCGGTGCTGTTAATTTACAATTTATTACATGAAATAAATTATTCTTTTATCAAAATGCTTCTCCATCAGAGTAAAATTGTTTTCCCCCCTTTATTAATCCCTCGAGGACCCAAGAAGGGTTTGGACCGCAAGGGACCAATAATGAGTGTCTTACATAAAAGCTCCGATACTGCTGAATAATTGTATTGGCTTATTCAAATAACAGCATAATTCTATATTCAATCAATATGTTCCCAATTAAAAATATTCTTTGACGAGCCCCTTGAGGAATGACGTAAGGGATTAAATAATTTCAGAAAAACGAGTATAAATTAATTTCTCTGAATAAAAAAATGTTTGAAGGAGAGGTCAAATAATAAAAATGTCAAGGAATCCAATACATGACATATTTCGTCCAGCCAGAATTTACCGAAATCATTATTTTATTATAATATAGAGACCCTATTTTTCCAATATATTCGTCTGTGGCAGAAGGTCAATTTTATAAAAACACTTACTTTCTTCTGTACTCTTTTATTAGGATCTACATGTTTCACGTCGCTGTGACGCCTCTTCAGGAGCACTTAAACTAAATACAATAAAATATGGTTACAGCCTATCCATTACAGAACCTTCCGCAGGTAGGGCCATGTCTGGACTGATAAGATCAGTCATGTCTACTAGGTATCAGCTGTTAAAAAATCGATAGCTTTGGGGTAAATGTCGATTTTCCAAAGGAAGTTTTTGTCATTTTATAAAATAATTCATTTTATCTCGTCTTGTTTATTAAATTAAAAAATATTTTATCCAGGTATTTAATATCTGTTTTCTTGTTTACGGCCTTTTTCCTATTTTTAATTATGTGTATATTTTCCTTAATTTTTCGTTTTATGGGGTTTTTCTCTTTATCTAATACCTTCGTGTCAAAATTAAATGTGTGGCTACATTGTATCGCATGATCCACCAATGCAGTCTTGTTGTCAGTCTCGTCAAGGTTTTTGGCGTGTTGTTTAATTCTCTTTTTTAAAAGTTGTCCCGATTCCCCTACATACGCCTTATCACACATTGCACAATCAATTTGATATACGTTATATTTGGTTTCCCTTTCTTTTATATCATCTTTAATTCGGCTGTAGTGTTTTATGATTTTGTCTTGATATATCCAGGAGATTCTTCCTAGGTCATTACATGTTTGTTTTATCTTATTGGCAAATATGGGATTATAACGAAAGGTAATGTAATTTACCAGCTCCGGAGTTTTTATTTCTTTACTGTCAATATCCATCTTCTGTTCATAAATATGTTCATTGTTTATGGATTCATCTGCTACAACTCTATTTGCATCTAAATTGTTAGTTTTCCTATAGTCAAAGAAGTCATAAATTTTACTTTGTATTAGTTTTCTTCTTTTTTCTTGGTTGCCCTTTATGTCGACTATTGTTTGTGTATCATGAAGTTTACGTTTCAGAGTATGGTTGGTGATGTCTTTTGTAAAAGTCAGTTTTGGTTCTGTTAATTTAACCCTTTTGCTTCTATTAGAGTTGTCAGTAAGTATATGTTCAGTGTCATCTCTTTTCCGTTTACTGTCACAGTCTTCATAAAAATAGTCATCCGTAAAATTAAAAACATTCAAGTCAAAATTGATTAAATTTAAATTCCCCTTCACATCCAATTTCCTTCTGTAAAAAACATTTCTTTCAGCTCTTTTAATTTGTTTATTTATAATTTCCTCAGGGTAATTATTATCTCTAAATACAGCTCTGAGTTTATTTGTTATTTCATTTAAATATTTTGGTGATGTTCGCAGAAGCGCCGTCAGTGTCCTATTATAAAGCAAATTCTTCTTAAAATTTAAAGTGTGACTAGAATAAAAATTAATCATACGACCGGAAAATGTTTTTTTAGTCTGCCATTTAAACTCAAGTCTATTATCATTAGTTCGAATTATTTCCATATCTAAAAACATAATTTTGTTTTCATTTTCAATTTCCAAAGTGAACCCTAAATTCGTCTTATTATTAAAAAATTGGAAGAGTCTATCTATATCGTTTTCATGTACACATAGTTAGTTGCGTTTAGTTTAAGTGCTCTTAGTTGAAGTGCTTCTGAAGAGGCGTCACAACGACGTGAAACATGTAGAGCCTAATAAAAGAATACAGAAGAAAGTAAGTATTTTTATAAAATTGACCTTCTGCCACAGACGAATACATTATTTTATTATTTTTAAGCTATTATTCGCCCTAAATATTATTCTGTCATAATTTCATTAATCTTCATCAATTTTAATCTGTCCAATAGAATTTATTTATCATATATATTCGTTTACCTTTAAATAGAAATTGCCAGTGATGCGAAAGGATAGATCCAAAAGTAACAAATGCATAAATAATTAATTAATAGCATTTCCTATCATATAGAAAAATTATACATAAAAAAATAAAATGAAAATATACATATTTCTTTTAGTTCTTTTTCTTTCTTTATAAAAATAAAGAAAGAAAAAGAACTAAAATACAATTACTATATATAACAAAAAATATAGATGTAACAAAAATATCGAGATGAAAATGTATTATTTTAAGTACTTATTGATCTGTTAATGCTTTTCATAGAACCATTGTTCATATATTTTTACCTTTTCGATATTATTTTAACCAATACTATGTCCAAATTAATATAAACAAACATTTGCAGCTTTTTACAGGGGGAAAAAATAATGGTTGTCAAAACAAAAGCCCGGGCAATAATAAACTCGCCCTCGCAAAATTCTTTGCTTTTTAACAAGAATAAAACAAAACGAACAATTTCCTTTCTAAACATTTTATTAAAGAAAATTAGGTCCGCATTTTAATCAAGCCTCCATCTTCATCGATGATGTTTAATCTATCTAATGCGGTCAATAATTGAAGAGGACGTATCCAGGAAATAATTATTACCAAACAAAGCAGAAATACGAAAACCAAGCCAATCTAGCAAAACGTTACATATTTTCATTATATTGTGTGATAGCTAGACTAATTTAAAAGTATTTGATCTAGTGAGATTATAAGATACTTTACGTTTTCTGATTTAAGGGATTAACGTGTCTAAAGCAAACTGCAGATACTCCGACCGAGATAAAGTTTGTGCTTATCCAGTCACTAAGGCAAGCGACCTTCCCAGTTACGCATTATCAGCAAGTATTTGCAGGAATATAGGATATAGAACCGGTATACCAACAGTCATAGTTTATTTAGAATCTTGTTTATGATAAAATGACCATCAAAAACAAACAAAAATCTCAGTATAAACAACAATGAGATTGAAGAATAGAATTGATCATGAATTATTGTTAAAATCAAATTTAATGACTAATTTAAATTGAAAAAAACGTAAAAGAAAAAATAATAAAACAGAAAAAAATCAATAAAGCAGTGAAAAAATTTCAATTAACATTAAAATAATAATAAAAATTAGGATTATGAAATAATATAATATTTTTGAACATTCAAGTTCATTCAACATTCAAGATACATCTATAAAATAAATTGTTAAATCAGTAATTTGCCCGAAAACATATATCGTGCATTTTAATGTAATTATTCTTGTTCGAGTGCCATTATTGCGGCCTTTTGTGCTTATTTTTTCAAATAATTTTGACGTTAGTTTTATTTATAGAAGTTTTTATAGCTAACGTTGAATTGTCAAAATAAGTGGGACAAATGTTAACTTAATTTTTTTTTCTTAACGTGAATAATTGTCTTATTACATAGTAAATAGTTTATTCTTTATAGTTTAGGGCTGCGAAGAAAAAGGTGATAATGATCAAATCATTTTCCTACCGTGGAGGATCGTGGAATTAAAATAAAAATAGCATTGCGACATTTCGGGATCGATAAGAATTTGAGTGCCCCTGGCAATTAAAATAATAAAAAGCCATTTATACTATTATTATTATTTTTTTGTATTTCTTAAAGTTAATTTACAATTTATAAAACTTTAATTTAAAATCAAACTGTTAATTTTCAATTGTATGATTAGTTTGAAACGATTTCGTTGTTATTTATTACTGGAATTGGTTCTGTCTGAGGAAGATATTTTCTACAATAAAGGCATTTTTAATTAATTCCGAATAAGTGTCGGGGTACAACGTTTTCCAAAATCCTGAGCTGCAAAAAAAAAACAAAAAAAAAACAAATGAGTGCCTTAAAAGTTGACTTCCCCTTACACTGGGGGTGGGTGGGAACACTTATGTGTCTTGTTTGACCCAAAATTACCTTATTATGGTATTCAGGATGCATTAAAGGGTGCAATAAGTCCCCTGTTATTCCCATGTAATTCTTGTTGGTGACTTCAATACAAATCTTCTTGTCGAATCCCCTGACGTTACCTACCTTTCTGAACTATTCTTTTCGCTCAATCTTTTTGTGGTTCCCTATTCACCTACCCATCACACCCAGTCCTCTGATACCTGGCTTGATCTCTTTATCCTCGACTCCCAGGATAAACTCCTCGCCTTATCTCAACACCCTGTGCCCTTCCTTTCTTCTCATGATCTTATTCAAATAACTTTTGATTTACCTATCCCTACTATCACAAACAAATTCTTTACGTTTCGTAACCTTAATTCTCTGTCCTTTGAACAATTAGAACCTGATTTAGAAAACTTTCTTTACGATTCCATTTATTCCTCTGACTCCATAGATGACATAGTTAACTCCTTAACTCATCACCTCCACTCCCTTTTAGATTCCCATGCTCCTCTTCAAACCCGCCGGTTCAACCGTCCTCCTGCTCCCTGGCTTACACCCGAGCTCAAATCATTAATAAAAAGAAGAGAAGCAGCGGGAAGAAAATTTAGACGGACCCGTCTTCCTCAAGATTACTCCTCCTACAAATACTTGCGTAACCTCACCCAATCCTCCATCCGTCGAGCTAAGTCCCTCTACGTCCACCAATCCCTATCCAATGCTCCTGACTCTAAAACAAAATGGTCAATCCTTCGTAAACTTTCCCTTTGCAAAACTAACCGTCCTTGCTTTATCTTATTATCCCCTGATGTTCTTAATGCTCACTTTGTATCTTCTCCCTCAGTCATATCCAGTCCTCCTATACCTTCCAAACTACCTTTTAATTCCAACAACTTCTACTTCTCCTATATTACCCCAGAAGATCTTCTAACCGCGGTCCTTCAATCCCGAACCAATGACTACGGTCCAGACTCTGTTCCAGTTAAACTGATTAAGGCCTGCTTACCCGCAATCCTTCCTATCCTTCTCCACATATACAACTATTCCCTTCAAAACTCGACTTTTCCTTCTCAATGGAAAACAGCGTTGGTTCGCCCTCTTAACAAAATATCAAACCCCTGCTCTCCGAAGGATTTCCGTCCTATCTCCCTTTTATCCAATCTTTCCAAACCTTTAGAGCGCCTGGTCCAATCTCAAGTATCCAACCACCTTGAACAAAATAATCTCCTTAACCCTCTCCAATCTGGCATCCGTCCGTCATACTCCACTCAATCAGCGCTCATAAAAATCACCCATGACATTCAAACTGCCATAGATAACCAACAGCTCACTATTCTAGTTCTCCTAGATTTTTCAAAAGCATTTGATACCGTAGACCATCAAATCCTCCTCACCAAACTCCAATCTCTTTCCTTTTCCAACAGTGCCATTAGCTGGTTCCAATCCTTTCTATCCAATCGATCCCAATACGTGGTCATCCCCGACAGCAATCCTTCTAGCCCTCTTCCTCTTTCCCGTGGTGTACCCCAGGGCTCCTCGTTATCCCCAACTCTATTTTATGTTTACATCAATGATCTTCCTCTTTCCATAGTTCATTCCAAGTTTCATCTTTACGCTGACGATACCCAAATCTACCTATCCTTTAAGCCCTCTTTGCTAGGAGATGCTGTAGACAAGCTGCAAGTAGATCTTAATAACATCAATGCTTGGGGCGCAGCTAATAAGCTTTCCCTGAATCCAGACAAATCCAAAGCCATTGTTATAGGCTCCCAATCCCTCATAAGTTCTACTTCCCCTTTTCCAGCCATTTACCTTAACAGCATTCCCTATAAAATATTGTAAATCAGTTAAAAATCTTGGGATCATATTTGATCAGAACCTTTCCTGGAAAAATCATATTTCCCGTCGGTCCATATTTATCCTGAGACAGCTCAACCTCTCCCGCCATCTCCTGCCAACAAAGACCCGTCAACTCCTCGTAACTTCCCTATTATTCCCCCAGTTTGACTATGGTTGTTTGGTGTACGGTGGACTTTCTGGCGATCTCGAGGCAAAACTCAAACGCCTCATGAACTGTTTCATTTGTTTTATCCTCGGGATCCCCAGAGACTCCCACATATCACATTTCTACCAGGAGCTAAATTGGCTATTCCCTCTTTATCGTCGTCAGTACTTCCTCGGCTCAGTCCTTTACCAAGTAATTCAATCCCGTAGACCTTCTTATATTTTTCAACTTCTTAAATTTAAATCCTCGGTTCACTCCCGTAACACCCGATCTCGTCCTTCCGATCTTTATATTCCTTCCCACCGAACAGCAATATTCGAAAAATCGTTCGTCACCCGTGCCACCTCGCTATGGAATTCCTTGTCTTCGTTTGTCCGCCATTCTACCAACCTAGAAACCTTTAAATCCCGACTCTTCTACCACCTTCTATCCCTCCAAGTTTTTACCCGACGCCTAGTCTATATTGAAGCTGTACGCTATATATTGATACTGATAGCATTTATAAGTTTTTAAGTTAATACGTAAAATTCAAAATTATTTTGTAATTTCAAAATTATTCCTATGGGACTTCTGTCCCGGAATAAGAATAAAACTTTTCATTCATTGATTCATTCAATAATCCCTGTAGTAAGAATACAAGCATCAGGTGCACCGCTCTAAATATACATAGATGGGATGTCTCAAAGACCTAACAAATAACAATCAAACAATCTTCTTAAATTTACCCCGAATAAAATGAGTCCGAACGGAATAAAAACTACTCTTATACAATGCAAGGCGATTACAACTATCCGAGTTGGTTGAGCTTTGACCTAGGGTTATTATGTCGTGAGTTAATGGACATTGCTAGAGGAAACGTTTGACTAGTAGTCTTCCTATCTGCTCCTGTTGGGGTTGACAGGCAATTTCGGTACCCCATCCACCAGTGCTCATCTCCAACTACCCACTTCCTGGCTCCATTACCCTCCGAGT